>JAJJMC010024047.1:2228491-2270346 GCA_023531435.1 Papaver californicum | reverse complement strand
AAGAATTTGATTGGTTGTTTAGTCGAAAGGATTTTTTGGCATAAACATCCTTTAAGGATATGGTATCGGAAAGGAAGCTTTGCATGTACATTTTGACTTACAAATATACTGGTATTATGTATGGTAATTATTAGCTGGATGAGTATTTGACTTTCAACTATAATCAAGTACTTTGACAAAAATGATTAAACAACCGGGTTATATCCGGTGCTCAAGACTCGTTGACTTGTATCGCACCATTTATTGGTACATGCAGACTCCACACATGTGGCATTCAGACTCGAGATTCTCTGTTACCCAAAAGGCATCTCCAGACGGGATTCGGTTTACCGGTGTGTCTAAAACCGATAAACAAGCTGTTGTCAAGACCCAAGATAAAGGAAAAGAATATAATGAGACAAATGTTTTTTCTAAGCCGTGATTTAATTGATGACCACCTTCGAGTATCATATCAGACAAGCAAGACCGATAAGATCGTTATCATCACATAATTTCAACGCATGCATCAATAATTATGTACACTAGATTTATACTTGTGCTACGTAGCGGGTATAATTGTTCGTACCTTTTTGAATCTGTTATGTTTTAAAATTATTTTTATTTTTTTGTAATATCCTCTAATCAAGTTCTTTTGATTTTACTATGGGTCATAATTTTCCAAAGCTAACCTCGCTGAATATATTTATTTGGTAAGAGATGGAGTCTAAGTTCCGAACGAACGTTTTAAGATTAATTTTATCTTATAAAATGAAAAGTATATTTAAAATAAAACAAATAACGTTGATGAAATTGATAGTTACTCGTACTCGGTATCTGTTGGATTCACCTCTTTTACAAAATAAAAAGTATATTTGAAATGAAACAAATAACAAAAATGAAATTGATAGTTACTCGTATCCGTATGTGTTGGATTCACCTTTTTTACAAAGTTTGGTTAGTTAGAAATCACAATGAATATACATATTTAATTTTTTTAATCTTATTTAAGAATATAAATTTAACGGTAGTTGTTTATTAAAGATGATTAAACGTAGATCGTCGATTTGCGGTGTTCTCCATCCACTGTAGGTGACGTTGACCCGGTACAATTAAGTATATGGTGTAAACGAAGTGTAATAATTTTGAAACAAAATAACCAATAATAGAGTGGGTTTTATTAACCCATAAATATTTACACCAATCAAACTATGCCAAGTGTCCTTACAAAAACTCTCGTTTCACAAAAGCCACAAAAAACCTTATTTCGACCAATAGGAGGCGAGGGTCTCCTCACCATTCAACTGGGGGCTTTATTTGTCTAGGCCTTTAAGTCTTTAGATATTCCAAGTCTTCCGTTTTATGATATACTCCCTCCGTCTAAAAATAGGTGGCCTAGTTCAAGTTTGTACAATTCTTAAGGCAAAGAGAAAAGAGGAGTATTTTTAATTATTTTATTAAATTATACCCTTATGGATAATAATTATTAAAATATAGAAATGATTTATCTCTCAAAATATACCACGGATATTCGTAAATTTTTATACCATTGAAAAATATTTTAAAACACCTACGTAAAGAATACAAACATGACTATCAAATTATATATATTTTTTATACTTAAAATAATCAATTAAAAAAATAATTAGTTTTAGAAATATTTTCTTGTTTAATGATATAGGTTACCCATCGATGGACAAAATTTAAAAATGAATATATCATTTATTTTTAGACGGAAAGGTATTAAATTTTTATTAGAGTAGTCATGACATACCTTGCAAGTTGCTCGGCAAGTTAAAATTTACAAGCAACCAAGGGTGGAGCTGAGCTACTGGAAGGCTTCCCCTGACTGAAGCCCCCTAGAAAAGCTCAAACCAAGGTTTTTAGTATAAAATTTAGAAAAAATAAACTTGGCTTCATGAAAAATATGCTTAAGCCCGGGATAGATAAATTTGTTAAGCCCGGGGTAAAACCAATTACCAACCCGTCTATAGGCGGGATTTGATTTTCAAAATCGTATACCAACCCGTCCACAGGCGGGTCGGGTTGAAACCAATCCGAACCGGGTCGGGCGGGTTCGGGTTATTTTACGATTTAACCCGTCTTCATCATTTTAGCTCAATTCAGTAAACATCACAAGCCATCAACAATTTATCAATTCAATTCAACTGCAGCAGCACAGAACGAGCAGTACTCATGTATGAAATCCCATATCGACAACGACCCCATTTTTCTTTCTAATCAATTCATACCCATCTCCTTCACAGATTCTTGGCCTTCTTCTCAAACTGACAAACTCAATCTCCATCACGGCTATCATAATCAATCAGAGTAAACCCAACATCCTCTTAAACTCAGAAACCCATTGCTCCAACAGATTTAAACTTGAATTAAATCTTCGCAACTCATGGCTCCACTTTTCTTTCTTCATCTCAGACTCAGTCACAACAAGAACAATCTTTTGACTGAAACCCATTTTTTATTATTCTATGTGCCTTCTTCTATCTCGTCTTCTTTACTGATTCAAACTAAAACCACCAGACTCCTCCCTGACTTGTTCTCGCACTCAATCTTCCCTCAATACCCTTATCAATTCCCAATTAAACTTAATTTACTTTGAAACCCTAGTTTCAATTTTGAATTTTGGGAAGAACACATAATCCTAATTATCTGATTTGAGAATTCTTCAATCTAAATCCTAATTTGGTTCAAACTCATCTTTTATTCCTTCCTTTAAACCATTAATTTCATCTTCAATTCCAGCTAATTTTTTAATCAATTCCAGAAACCCAAACCCTAATTCTTTGATTCTCCCAATTTATGTTTCTCTTTGAAATTAATCATTCTAATCCGTATAACCGTGTTTTTATTCATCTAATATACTTAACATTCATCTTCAACTCTTCAATTTCACCCTTACCATCAGTCACAGAAGAACCCAAATCTCTCGCCTCACAATTTCAATCATTCTTCTTCAATTCTCGTTTATCTTACATCAATACCACCACCAGAATAACTCTATTAATCATTTCCCTCTACTCTCAATCCTAATTATTGATTATTAATACCTCATCTGCTCTCCATCACGAGAGGAAGACTTGAAGTGAAGAAGAACTAAAGAAGAAAAGAACAGAACAGGAACAAATGTTTGGGCGAAGATTAAGTTTTCAGGTTTTTCTTTTGTTAAGTTTTATGTTAGATGTATGGCTAGGATTAAAACTATAAATCTCAATCGATGGATCAAACTAATCGGGTTATACGGGCGGGTTCGGGCGGGTGCTATACTAAACCCGTAAACCGACCCGTGGTGACCGGGTTTTTGATTTTTAAAACCATATATCAACCCGTGGCGGGTGGGTTCGGTTTAAAATTCCGCGGTTTTGTCGGGTTCGGGCGGGTGCGGTTTTTCGGGTCGGTTCTTGTGCATCCCTAATTTAATCTCAGTTCCACCATTGCAAGCAACTTGTGAATATACATATTAAAATAAATTTTTATTTGACCTATCCTGTAAGTTGTACATCCTAAACATCTGTTTCTTTTCTCATTTTTTCCTCCGGTGGTTGAAAATGATTTGTTGGAAAAGCTGATGCTACGCAAAAACTATGAAGAGAGATTAAAGACGAATTTTCTGGTTGCTTTTCCTAGCTAGTTTTTGGTATGTACGAATTATTTTGGTCCTATCACTAAAAGTAAAATAGGTTCATTATAAAAAAAAAAACAAAATCTCTTTATCTAACTATTTATGTTAATGACTAATATGTCTAATTAATATTAATTAATCGTGTTAGTTGTGAACTAACTGTTTTATTTGTAAAATTAATTATTGTTAATAATCAAAATATAAAAAAAAATAAAAATTTTTGATTTTTTTTTATAAGAACATCAACCAAGAATCAGTGGATGTTCCTTCCCTCGTAAGTCGATTCTAGGTTAATGTTCTTCATTGACGAAGAAATGAAGAATCGGCGTATATGGGTGCTCATATCAACCGATTATAAAAAATCATACTCTAGAATTTGTCTATATTCACATTCATGTCAACCGATTGTTAAAAAAAATAATCAAAAACGATAGTTTTTTTTAATAAATTTTTGCCCAGAATGGGTGGATAAGGTTCCCCACGTGTGCTGATTCTAAAAAACTCAAGTTCAGAAGTTTTTATGGAATTTTTTTGCCCAGAATCTGTAGATATTCATGCACTTATCCACCGATTCTAAACTTGATATTTTTGACTGTTTCGCTCATAACTTCTTCGTCCGACGTCAAGATGACCTTATTCTTTCTGCATTGAACTTATATTTTCATTCTCTAAAGATAGAGCTAAGAATTTCTTGATTTGTACAAGTTCCATTTGATGTCTTACTTCCTTGGATGTCTTGTAGTACTGTTGGTCGGTTGTCAGCCAAGCAACATTATTTCAAGTCTTTTAACTTAACAATTATAAATAAGAGTATATGAATAAGACAATTTTTATCCACAGGGAGGCATGAGTTGTCAAATTATTTCGATTAGTTATGTAATTGGGGGATTTATGATGATTGTAAATAAATTCAAATCCAATTAATAGCAGAAAAATAATTTAAGTTGTAAACAATAGAATGAGAGTACTGGCTAAAGGGTTCATCTTCCGTTATCAAACATGTTATCAACTAAATCATACTCAATATTCAATTTTTCTTAGTATCAATAAACCTAAAGCATCCTATCGGAAGTCTACTCCGGCAAAATTCCTTTTATCATCAAAGGCGCAAGAGCCACTCTTTGAATCCTTTTCACTAGATAACTTGGAGCAAGAGCTACTCAAATTTAACTCAATGAAAGCAATTGTATTTATGAGTTGAGTTTATTCTAAGCAATCAGGCGCAAGAGCCACTCGGATTTAACATAGGTCACGCTTCTACACATAATCTCATGGCAACATCCCGTCGTTAGAAATTATGCTATACTACTAGTAACAAGGGTGACAATTCCGGATCTCAAAACCTAGTTTAGCTATAGATATGAATCTATGATTATTTAACTTACAACTTAAACAAGCAATAATTCAATCATATATGGCGTTACAATTAGTAGAATATAAGCGATATTAAAGAAAATATGAATACTAAGAATGAATGCTTTAGTTAATAATCATGTTCTAGACTTCGGACTACATCTCTAACCAATGAGATTAAATTATCTCATAATTGATTTCTTAAAATCCATGAAAAATAATAAAGAAGAAAATAAAATTAAACCCTGTGTTGTACAAAAATCTCAAACTCCAAAACTCCTTCTCTTCTCTTCTTGTGTGTAAAATTTGTGATGAAAGATATCCAATAAAAATAAAATCCTCTCTTAAATAGGGTTCAAAAAGTAAAAGTGCCCATGCATTGAATCCAGATCGAAATAGGCTGTAAAATCCGCTCCAAATAATCAAAACCGTGAAGTGACTTCCTTAATAAACATTAATCAACAAATGGGCTCGTGTAACCCATTGAAGCCTATCCCAAATTAGCTTACAACTGAAAGTGGCCTGTTATTATATGAGACTCATAACGCATGCCTACTGTCAACCTGTAAAATCATTGCACTATGTTTGTTGACGTTAACAAATCATTGTCCGTGTTGGATAGACCAAAATCGCTTGAGGTGTAAAAGCTTATTGGTACAGAGTAAAGGTCAGTGGGATCATCGACAAACACGTTGGACTTCATTTCATGTTTCTGTTGATTATGAAGTCCAGATGGGTATGTTTCTAACTTGCTCAAACTTTCTAGCTCTTCCGCAACTTGCTTCATCGTAGGTCTTTCTCCACCCATCGTGTTGAGGCATCTCTTTGCAAGCTCCGCAACTGCTATGACATGTTCGCGATTCCCTTCATTTGCTACTCGAGGTTGTATAAGCTTGAAGGAATCATTTATCTCCATAGCCTTAAGAAAAAATGAAGCAAGGCTCCTCTGTTCTTGTGGTCGATCAAGTGAAAGGGGTTTTTCTCCTGTTAAAAGTTCTACAAGAACCACACCAAAGCTATAGACATCACTTTTATCTGTCAATTGGCTAGTTTGAAAATATTCCGGATCTAAATACCCTAATGTACCCTGCACTAGTGTATCTATCTGAGTTTGACCTAGTGTATTCAACCTTGATGCTCCAAAATCCGACACTTTTGCATTGAAATTTTCATCTAATAGTATATTGGCTGACTTAATATCCCTATGAATGATGGGTATAGAAGCTGCTGAGTGCAAATATGCAAGTGCACCTGCACTTTCAGTTGCAATCCTCAAACGACTTTTCCAAGAAAGGGATGAAGAGGATTTTCCATTCGACTTGTTATGGATGTGTTGGAAGAGAGTTCCATTAGAAATATACTCGTAAACAAGCAAAGGAACTTCAGTCTCTAAACAGCATCCCAAAATCTTCACCACATTTCGATGGTTAACCTGAGCTAAAATAACAAGCTCGTTGATGAATTGTCCAATTTGGCTCTCATCAATTACCTTCGACTTTTTAATGGCAACTTTACGTTTGTCTGACAAAGTTCCCAAATAAACTGTTCCAAAACCTCCTTTACCAAGGATCAATTTATCACTATAATTTTTGGTTGCCACTTCTAATTCTTTTGCAGTAAAGATTTTTGTAGCCTCCACGCCACCTTCATATGATGAAATTTGTTGTTTTAACAACAAACCTCCATTTTGTTGAAAGAATTTCTCTTTAGTTTTCTTCAACTGTCTTTTCCTTATGCTCAAGTATAAGAACGAACTAGCAACAATTAGAAATAAGAACCCCAATCCGGTACCTGCATCAACAACATCATATCTTAGTTCACTAAGTCATATATATTAGCTCAATCTCAATATTATTAAGTAAAAAATTGCAAATGCTCGATAAGCCATAAAACATACCAAGTGTTACTTTAAATATTGGAAATTCTTTGCTATTGCGGATGCATCTAGTTCCATCTTTCCTCCCATCACCACGACTCCCTTCTGGACAAGAGCAATTGTAGCCTCCGATGGTATTTGTGCAAATTCCTTCACAAGGATTGTTATCTTGATCATCCTCACACTCATTTACATCTATATATTCTCGGAAGAGAAAAAAGAACACATTAATTATGGATTGCAACCGAAAACATAAATGATTATTTAAGAGATAACTCTGGAGTTAAATTTATCTAATATTCGCGAACACTACAAAAAAGTGTCCAATATTCTAAATTCTAACTAACCAAAATTTTGGGGTGTAGGTTTGCATCAGAATTGGGAAAATTCATCAGGAAAAATTTGAAAGAAGATACTTGAAAATAGAATCATATTAGCATGGCTCATATTAGAGATCAGGGGCGGAGCCAGTTTAGAGCATGGGTATACAACTGTACATCCAGCCCAGCTGGCTCCCAAGCTCAATATTACAAATTTTGACTTATTCTTAGTGCAAAATGGCTCCCCAAACCTATTCTGCACCCTTACTCTGCCCATGTTAGAGATATTGCCTTTTAACATATTCAAATTTGATGCATATGGAGCTATATATTTTGGAATGGGAACAGGTTTTGTTTTTATGCTATTGAAAATTATAGCACAAATTAAGCAAACATATAATTTGAAAACTAAAAGGAGATAACTTGTTAATGATTTCATACCTTGGCATCCAGGGCTGAGATAAGGATTCCCTTGAAAACCTTTATTGCAAGTACAAAGATATCCCGGAACTTTGTCTGAATTGCTACAGTTACTATTTTTCTGGCACACGAAACTAGACAAATCTTTTTGGGCTTCTTCACATGTTTTATTCCCAATAGCCCAATCAAGAACAACTGGTATGTCTTTCGCTTTACTATGAAAACTTGTACCATTCAAATCTGAAGCACTGAATGTATACTTCTCAGACTCACCAATGAACGAATAGCTACAAGGATCAAAAGATAGAGAATCCGATGTTACATTCATCGAATCAACCATTAGTAGAAATTTCTTTACACCTTTGGGTAATAATGTTTGACAACATCCACTTCCAGAACAAGACGCATCTATGATATTGGCCGGAGTTTTACATGTTGTACTACAACTTGTTGTAAAGTTAAGATTCGGTTCCATAATGCCAGCCAATGAATAACAACCGAGACCAAAATATCTGTTCTTCGTATATGAAACAGAAAATGGAGTTTTACTGAAGTCCATCCAACCTATAGCTTCATTTAAAGTAAGCAGACCCGTTTTGTATTGATAACACATTGTAGATGGCCAGTTCTTTACACGAACTTCGGTTTCTGATATACTTATAACTTCAACTCTACGATCTAGACTTTCGCTTAAGTTTCTGCCGATTCGTAAGAAGGGTTTTGGAGGGTTATACGTGGTATCACAGGTAATGTTGTAAGGAAGTAATTCAGGTCCGGTAAGTGAACAACCATTCTCCTTTGGACCTATACCAAACGGGTGTGGAATAGTAAGGTTGCCACATTTTGCATCACAACCAGGCTTTGCAAGTGGTAATGGGGTTGTTGATGATGATGTTAGGATTAACCAAGAGAGCTGCAACAAGAAGAAGAAGAATTGCAGAAACATGATTGATATAGATGAGTTCTCTCTTTGTTAATTCCTTCTAGGATTTGATTTTTGAAAAAAGTTGTACATTTACATAAAATAAGAGTTTGCTTACTTATATAATTAGTTGCATGAGAATTTGACTTTCAACTTTCCCCAACAGAAGAGTTGACAAAAGGGATGACACCTAATCAATAAATATCCCTTGGCCAATGAATTGCAAGCTGCACACCATATCCATGAATTTTAGATAAGATCGTTATCATCGCATAAAACCAACTAAATGCATCCATAATAATGCACATATTTCCTGGTTTAGGAAGATATATTATCTTTCTAATATAAAAACACAAGCAACTTGCCATTTACATACGAGTATGGAAATCGTTATGAGTCTTTTCTCTGACCCACCTTGCTTGCAAGTTGATAAAAAAAAATTCTATGGACCAAAGACACTGAACAATTGGTTTATGCATCCTCATGAGAACAATCCAATGTATTGATTTAAATTTTCTATCAAAAAAAGAATCTTGAACTGATATTGCCATGTAAGACTGTCAGTATGTAGGTGGGAAAAGGAAAATTTGGAGATCCTTCATTTGGCTGGTCAACAATATCAACTTAAGTTATCAACTCAACATCAATTGGCATCTCCAACTGTGTCCAATTAAAAAGTCAAACAGCAAATGGCAAACAAAAGTGTAGATGATAAAATTAATTCAGCAACTGGCAAGAAAAGAACAATGAAAACTCAGGTCCTATCTGTACTAACTTTGAATATTCAAATTCAGACTATTCATGAATACAGATATATCCAAAAGAAACAAGGAGATTGAGTGATCTACTACCCATATACCCGTAAGTTATGTTTCTGCAACTTTTCTTATACTATTTGCAGCTTTCATGGCTAACTCTAACAGGGGCAGCATCATTAGAGGGTTCATTCTTCAAGGCAAAAACTGGTTGTGAAGCAAAATGCGGTAATATTTCTATTCCTTATCCATTTGGAATACGTCGAAATGGGATTAATGTTGGGTGCTCCTTTGATGGATTTGTGTTTGATTACAGCATTACCTGTAATACTTGTTTTGATCCTCCTAAACCCTTCCTATATAGAGGTAATGTTGAAGTCATAGATATTTCCGAAACCGAAATTCGAACGAAAAACACCCCGTCGAGCTTATGTTACAACGCATCTAGTGAGTTGGCCTTGGATCAATCTGTATCTTGGATGAATTTCAGTCGGACTCCATTTACAGTATCATATACAAAGAACATGTTGTTTACGATCGGGTGTAATGTTTTTTCGTCTCTAAAAGGTCCTGATGTAAATGACTATACGTCCCAGTGTTTTTCAACTTGTGATAGTAAAGAAAGTGTGGTAAATGGAACTTGCGTTGGATCTACAACAAAAAAAAATACTAAATAGAAGAAGATGTTAATGTTAATGAAATTTCTGAATTGATATACACACAATGGACAGAGTCATTTGCTCAGCAAATTTT
Organism: Papaver californicum; assembly: GCA_023531435.1. Classification (NCBI taxonomy): domain Eukaryota; kingdom Viridiplantae; phylum Streptophyta; class Magnoliopsida; order Ranunculales; family Papaveraceae; genus Papaver; species Papaver californicum. The sequence continues at coordinate 2,260,331 of JAJJMC010024047.1, read as the reverse complement.
CTTTAACACAATAGTCCGCGGGTACTCCTCAAGAATGAGAGTTGATATACCCCCACGGCGGAGATGTTTCCAGGATAGAACTATCCGTTATGACTTGTATAAGCACAATATAAATCACCCTCAAACGAACTTAACAACAAAATAGTTACGGAAGGGAAGTAAACAAGCAGTGCGCAAAACAAAACAGGAAGAGAGGAAAAGAAGGCAGGATAATAACTGCTTCTAGTGTAAGTTGAAATGAAAAATTCTAGTTCTTTTTATAGGCAGAGATGGGGAGTGAAATCAGTACAGTAATTATGGCAAATAATTTTTTAATAAATCAAAAATTTATGTGCGAATTGATTTTTTTGAACGGTAAGAAAACGACAAAAATTATTTTCCATTATGACAAAATTTATACTCGCCGGGTCAGGCGCCCCCCCACATTAAAAACAAAATTTAACTTAGTTTAAAATTCTTTAAGGAAATAATCCAAAAAATATTTTGTCCAAAAAGATAAGTCTTGGTTGACCCACACCCACACTCGAACTCAAACCCGAACCCGAACCCGAACCCGAGCCCGACCCGACCGGACAGACGGCGGCGTTCGTGCTTCGAAGCACCGCGCGTGTGTGAAATGTATGGTTGCACCAACTAGCACATAGCCTTAGTCCTCTCCCATACACAAAAGAGTCTAAACCCCTAAGGGGCCTCCCTCATATACAAATTTCTAAGTAATAAGGAGAGGAAACATCTTTAGTTTCTTTAATGTGGGACTAAAGGTTCATTCACAAATAGTGAAAATGTGCTACTTTTCCTTAGTGACCTCTTGGTACTAAGCCCATTTTCTCCAAGACCAAAAACATAGTAACTTAAATCAAGCCCATTTTCTCTAACAATCCCCCACATGAATGAAAACCCGATGAAAATCAGAAATCAGAAAACGAGAAATACCACTATAGGCAATAGGTGTCCATAAGGTCTTGAACCTTTGCTTAGTGAGAAATTACCGGAACTACTTGATGGACAGTGAACGTGATGTCTTGAACTGCCATCGTTTGTTGTAGTTCATCAATAGCTTCCACGCGTGATATCACTCTATGTGCTGTCAAGTTCGTGCCGTTGTGTCCATTTTGGCCCTGGACATATTCCGTTTATCAGAATGCTCTAGAGAATCATCTGAATTCTCATAGGAAGCGGCCCACTTCCACATTCAGATAGTTGAGTTCCATCAAGAGTGTTTACTGCTAAACCCCACTTAAATCTTAAATTGGAACTATAAAACTCATTAAGACTTAATAAAAAGTCATCCTTCACATACAGTCATACTATCACGTCTACACCATAGGGAAGGGACAGAGAATGAAATTCTCTTATAGTGTTTCCTTTAACCCACCACAAATTAATTGTCTCATTCAAAACCTTGATCTTGGGATCTCCAGTCAACAAGGTTGAGTATTCTTCATGGCAAGTTTATTTAATGAGCTTAAGCCCCATCCCCCTTGATGCATTACTAACTATCTCTTTGGACAAACCTTTCGTCAAAGGGTCCGCGATATTCTCCTTAGACCTCACAAAGTCAACAGAAATAACGCCGGTTGAGATTAGTTGTTTCAGGGAATTATGCCTTCTACGAATGTGTATAGACTTCCCATTATAGTTGTTGTTTTTAGCATTAGCTATTGCATCTTGACTATCACAATGTATAGATATAGCTGACATAGGCCTATACCAGAGAGGAATATCTTCTAAAAAGCATCTTAGCCAAGAGGCTTCCTCTCCTGCTTTACTAATGTAATAAACTCTGATTCCATAGTGGATCGGTCTATACATGTCTGTTTGGAACTCTTCCAAGATACAGACCCACATGCTAGAGTGAAAACATATCCACTCGTAGACTTAGACTCCTCTAAGTCTGACATCCATTTTGCTTCACAAAATCCTTCAAGGACTGCAGGGTATCTCTCATAATTTAAACAAAAGTTCAAAGTGTACTTCAAGTACCTTAACACTCTAATAAGTGCATCCCAATGCTCCTGCCCTGGATTACAGGTATACATACTCAACCTACTCACAGCATAAGCAATGTCAGGTCTCGTACAATTCATCAAATACATCAGACTTCCTATAACACGTGATTATTCAAGTTGTGAAACTCCATTACCCTTATTCTTTTTGAGTCTCCAACAAGGATCATATGGAGTACAAGCAGGTTTACAATCAAACTGATTATATTTTTTAAGCACAGATTCAACATAATGAAATCGACTGAGACTATATCCATTCGAATTTCTTATAATCTTCATCCCTAAGATCACATCAGCGGGGCCTAAGTCTTTTAATTCAAAGTTCTCATTCAGCATGTTCTTTGTAGAATTAATTACATCCATGTTTGTACCAAGTATAAGCATATCATCGACATACAAGCATACAATCACATAGACATCATTCACAAGTTTAGTATAAACACACTTGTCCGATTCATTGATTTTAAAACCACTAGAAATCATTAAATGATCAAATTTTTCATGTCACTATTTAGGTGTTGTTTCAAACCATACAAAGATTTTTTCAGTTTACAAACTTTGTTTTCACAACCTTTCACTACAAATCTCTCAGGTTGGTCCATATAAATTTCTTCCTCTAATTCACCATTTAGAAAAGTTGTTTTTACATCCATTTGATGTATCTCTAAGTTATGAATGGCAGCAATAGCAATTAACATCCTAATGGAAGTAATTCTCGTAACAGGTGAATAAGTATCAAAGAAATCTACACCTTCTTTCTGTTTATAGCCTTTAGCTACTAATCTAGCTTTGTATTTTTCCACATAAGATCCATTTACAACCTATGGGTTTACACCCTAGAGGTAAATCTACAATCTCCGAAGTACCATTCTGTATAATGGAATCTATTTCACTAGGCAGATTCTTTCCACCATGGAGCTTCAAAAGAAATCATGGCTTCTCTATAGGTATGTGGGTCAGTCTCAGCTCGGCATGTTATGAAGTCTGGCCCAAAATATTTTTTAGTTCTAAGTTTTTTACCTCTTCTAGGCTCAAATTCATCTACATCTTCCTCTAAAGGTAATGTCTGACTAGTCGAAGAGACATCTAGGGGATCAACACATATCATGCGAGAATCATATTTCAATGGAAAAACATTTTCAAAGAACACAGCATCCCTAGATTCCATAATAGTATTCACACCAATTTCAGAAATTTCAGAACTTAGAACCATAAATCTATATGCAGTAGTATGTTCAGCATACCCTATGAAGACACAGTCAACAGTTTTGGGTCCTATCTTGGTTCTCTTAGGTGGAGGAATGGAAACCTTATCCAAACACCCCCACACTTTAAAGTATGCATAAGAAGGTTGTCTACCTTTCCATAACTCATATGGAGTTTTGTTTGATCCTTTAAAGGGTACTATGTTCAAGACATAGCAAGCTGAGAGGACGGGGGCCGCCCCCCCCCCCCCCACACACACACACAAGTTTGCAGGTAATCCAGAACTAATTAACATGGCATTCATCATCTCCTTAAGGGTTCGGTTCTTCCGTTCAGACACACCATTAGATTGTGGTGAATAAGGAGGGGTTACTTCGTGTATAATGTCGTGTTCTATGCAAAAATCTCCTATAGGAATTACATACTCACCACCACGGTCAGCCTTAATAGTTTTAATGGTAGCACTCATTTGGTTTTCAACTTCTATTTTATACATCTTAAAGGCTTCTAAGGCATCATCCTTACCTTTAAGCAAATATATGTGACAGTACCTTGTACAGTCATCTATAAAAGTGACAAACCATTTCTTACCACCTCTAGTTTGAACTGATTTCATGTCTACTAGGTCTGAATGAATTAATTCTATGGGTTTAGAATTTATCTGAATATTTTTTCTAAAAGGTTTTTTAGCATATTTTGATTCTACACATACTTCACATTTATGTTCATTATCCAAACTAAATTTGGGTATGCAGCCTATGCTAGCCAGTTTATGCATTGACTTATAGTTTACATGTCCAAGTCTACCATGCCAAACATTCAATAACACACAAATATATGCAGAAGAATCAATTTTATTCATTTCATTAGAGGTTACATTAAGTTTGTAGAGACCCTCAGTCTTATAACCCTTACCTACATAATCCTTACCCTTAGTGACAATAACTTTCCCAGATTCAAAAACAAGTTTGAACCCTTATCATCTAAAACACCACAAGAAACAAGATTTTTGCAGATGTCCGGAACATGAAGAACTTCATTCAATGTGAGAGTCTTGCCAGAAGCGAGCTTTAGCCCAACTTTGCCTTCTCCTGCAATCTGTGCTGCAAACGAGTTACCCATGTAGAGTTTCTCCCCTTCCCCTACCTTCTGATAGGAGGTGAACATATCTATGTTTCCACAGACATGTATGGTAGCACCAGAGTCTACCCACCAGTCTCTCACATTGGTTACCAAATTAACTTCATACACCGTACCAGAAAACTCAGTTTTGTTGTTTTCAACCAAATCAGCATTGTTTTTCTTATTATTAAAGTCCTTACGTTTTTTACAGTGTATTGCCATATGGCCAGGATTTCCACAAACATAACAGTCACCTTTAATTTTACCAATGCCAGATTTGGGTTTATGAAATATACCTTTCTAGGCTTAGGGTTGCGTTTGCTGCTGTCTCCCTTTTCGGTATTGGAAGACTTGTGTTCAATTACATGAGCCTTGTTGGACATGTCCCTTGCAGAAGATACGTTCTTGTCTTTGGAGCACAGTAATTCTTCCACTTGAATCTTCTTACCCAAATCAACCATACTGACTTCACCAGTTTCATGTCTCAATCTACGTTTGTATTCGGACCAGGAAGACGGTAATTTCTCAATCACAGCAGACACTTGAAAAGTTTCATCTATCATCATACCTTCAGCAAGAATTTCATTTATAATACACTGAAGTTCAATGAATTGATCAACCACAGATTTGTCATTCGACATTTTGTATTACAGGAACCTAGCTACCAATAATTTCTTACTTCCAGCAGTTTCAGCTTGGTATTTTTCCTCTAAAGCAGCCCATAAATCAAAAGCAGAAAAATTCTATTTTGCATTATAAAAATCATACAGTGCATCTTCTAGACAATTCAGATTATGATTTTTTGTCATATAATTCTGTGTAACCCAACTTTCCAACTCTCTTTCATTTCCAGCATCATTCAAACTCTCATCAAAAGATTTCAGAAAAAAGTCATCTAACATGTGAAAACTCAGAAAGAACAACATCTTTGATTGCCATCTTTTGAAATATTTGCCACTGAATTTTTCTGGTCTGTCAACATCATTTTTACCCGTTGTTACAGAAGAAGTATTATTGTGTTAAGATTGTTGGATCTGCAACAATAAAAATACTAAACAGAAGAAGATGCTAAAGTTAATGAAATCTCTGAATTGATATACACACAATGGACAGAGCCACCTGCTCAGCAAATTTTCCTTAACACAATAGTCCGCGGGCACTCCTCAAGAATGAGAGATGTTATGCCCCCACAGCGAAGATATGTCCAGGATAGAACTGTTTGTTATGACTTGTATGAGCACAATACAAATCACCCTCAAACGAACTTAACAGCAAGATAGTTACGGAAGGGAAGTAACAAGAAGTGCGCAAAACAAAGCAGGAAGAGGGGAAAAGAAGGTAGGATAGTAGCTGCTTCTGGTGTAAGTTGAAATGAAAAATTCTGGTTCTTTTTATAGGCAGAGATGGGGAGTGAAATCAGTGCAGTAATTATGGCAAATGTGCGAATTGATTTTTTTGAACGGTAAGAAAACGGCAAAAAATTTATTTTTCATTATGACAAAATTTATACTCGTCGGGTCAGGCGCCCCCCACATTAAAAACAAAATTTACTTTAGTTTTAAATTCTTTAAGGAAATAGTCCAAAAAAAATTGTGTCCAAAAGATAAGTCTTGGTTGATCCGAGCCCACACCGACCCGACCCGACGGACGGCGGTGGCGTGCTTCGAAATAGTAAAAATAAGGAGAGGAAACATCAACTAGATGCAAATTGTTAGTCATCTTCCATACACAAAAAAGTCTAAACCCCTAAGGGGCCTCCCTTAGATGCAAATTTCTAATTAATAAGGAGAGGAAACATCTTTAATTTCTCTAATGTGGGACTAAAGGTTCATTTACAAATAGTAAAAATATGCTAGTTGTCCTTAGTGATCCCTTGGCCATAACCCCATTTTCTCCAAGACCAAAAACATAATAACTTAAACCAAACCATTTTCTCTAACAACTTGCACAGGTAATAAAGGGTGTTGCCCAAAGGGCTTAAGAGGTTTCAAGTACTGGTGATGAAGAACTCGGTGCTGAGTAACCAGTCTATTACTTGGTCTTTTGATCCTTGCAACTATGCATTTATAGGTCAGCAAGATCAGTATATATTCCAATCATCGGATATTTTGAATGGTTATAATTTCGTTAGCAAAGGGAAAGATGTCCCTCTTGTTCTTGACTGGGCAATTCGGAATAAGAGTTGCGAAGAAGCACAAAAGGACTTATCCAGCTTCGCATGCCAAGAAAATGGTCACTGTTACAATACCGATAATAACCCTGGGTATCTTTGCACTTGCAATGAAGGTTACAACGGAAACCCTTACCTAAGTCCTGGATGCCAAGGTATGTAAATGTTAGGAGTTCTTCGATCTTTTCTTCTATATGGTATCATTCATTCACGCACGCAACTAATCATTTATCCTGTATATAAATCTATGTATATTTTTTGTTGTACAGACGTGAACGAGTGCGAGGATCCAAACAGCAATCCCTGTTTGGAGGCATGCACAAACACCAATGGTAGCTATAACTGTTCTTGTCCAAAGGGTAGTCATGCGATGGCAGAAAAGGTGGAAATGGTTGCATTCAGGACAGCCAAAATGCTCAGGTCTTGCAAATTCTCTTGGTAAGTAGGTTTCATTGCTATCAATATTACGGAGATGACTTGTTGCATCAAATTAGTTAGTAAGAAATTCTGTAAATGTTGATGCAGGTGTTGGTTTAGGCTTCTTTTTTCTAATTCTTGCAAGTTCTTGGTTATACTTGAGTATGAGGAAAAGAAACTCCATCAAACTCAAAGAGAAGCACTTTGAAAAGAATGGTGGATTGTTGTTAAAACAACAAATATCATCACATGAAAATCGTGTTGAATCATCGGCAAAAATCTTTACAGCAGAAGAGCTAAAATTAGCAACCAAAAACTATGATGAAGAATTGGTCTTGGGTCGTGGAGGACACGGTATAGTTTACAAGGTAACTTTATCTGATAACCGAATCGTGGCAATTAAGAAATCAACAGTAGTTAAGGAGAGCCAAATTGAAGAATTCATTAATGAGCTTCTTATCTTAACTCAAGTTAACCATAGAAACGTTGTGAAGAGCTTGGGATGTTGCTTGGAGACCGAGGTTCCCCTGATTGTTTACGAATACGTTTCGAATGGCACTCTCTCCGACCATATCCACTCTAAGAATGGGGTATCTTCATCGTCCCTTTCTTGGGGAAGTCGGTTAAGGATTGCTACCGAGACTGCTGGTGCACTCTCTCATTTAAACTCACCTGCTACTATACCTATCATTCATAGAGAGATTAAATCTGCCAATATTCTATTAGATGAGAACTACATTGCAAAAATTGCAGATTTTGGAGCATCGAGGTTGAATCCTCTGGATTTAGCTGAAATAGAAACAATTATTCAAGGGACCTTGGGATATTTGGATCCTGAATACCATCAATCTGGCCAGTTGACAGGTAAAAAAGATGTTTATAGTTTTGGCCTTATCCTATCCTGTCTCTTTAAACTCCTATAGTACTGTTGGTGATTCTAGCTTGTTTAGTACAGATGTGATGATGTTGATGGACAATAATTCACCATAATCATTGATGTAAGTTAGCTATATATGATTGCAAGATGAAATGTTAAATACAGCTTACTTTGTCCTTCTCTCTTTTCCCTTCTTAGTCTTTTTTCACATTCTTTTCATGTCGCATCATAACATTGAAAAATATTTATATTTTGAACACATTCGCTATTTTGAAATTGTATACCTTCAGATAACCCATTTACGAAGGCTGGAGGCTGGAGCGACTGAAGCCATAGACAATCTTGAATATCAATATGGGCCTGCGCTGCTAATTGCTCACCTCAACCTCGTTGAAAGAAGATTACCAGACAGAAATATGGTTGTTGGTAGTAATCACCTCAACCCATTTCAAATCTGTCCCGTTTTCTTCTTTTCCATCATTCCATCCCAATATTTTCAAAAAAATACTAACGGGAGTTTTCTGCCACATGGCAATCCTTTTCTCTCTACAAAAATACTGATTTACCCCTAACCACTTTTCTCCCCTTTTTCATATGTCGTTCTTTTCTTCCAACAGTTGTCTCCCATCCTCTTTTCACTTCATCTTATTCACTAAAAAAAAACCTAACAGCCACTTCTTCTTCACCAATTTATAACAGCCAAAAATAACCACTTCAAGAAATGAAAGAAGATGTAGCTGAATCTTCAAGCTGCAGGAACAGTAATTCTTTGAATCTATGTTGCACAGTGGAAAACTCACTCTGAATGATGTCCAACTAACAACTAAACCAAAATGTTTGTAACTGAGAAAGTATGCAACTGTTGATGCTACCAGTTTTGGTTGTTTTTCGTTGCTAAATCTCAAAGCAGGTGATCTTATTTCTTCAGCATTACCCTCACTAGTATGTAACTTATGTTCTACTTGGTCTCCATAACAAGTGGCAGTGTTGCTTGAAGCTCCACCGACCATCAACGGTTTTGGATCAGGAATACTGCGGATACCATTGTCATTAACATCATCACTGGGATCAACTGCAACAGCCGAAGGATAAATCACCAATGGCTTGCCATTTTTTCCATCCGTGGAAGCATATCCAGATACAAAGTGCTGCTACATTAAGAACCCTCATAAGGCTATTGCCCTGGAAAATCATAAGGATAAAGGCGTTAGAAAATGCAATAGAAGTGAATGCTAAAAGAATGACACTTGTGATGAAATGCCACCGTCAGTTAACTGAAGCCTTTTATTATTTCCTGAATGATGTTAACACAAATCACTAATGACAACAGCAAACGAAAATAAAATGAAAAATTAGTCTAAGAAGTAAAATGAAAAATCAAGGACCAAATACACTCCACCTTAACACCCAGCAGTATAAATATGACCAAAATAATATTTAGTCTCCAAATAGGATCCCAACCAATATGGCTATGGGGCCTACTGGCTACACAATCCCTTATGTTTATGCTCTCAGTCCCTCATCTCTGTTTGTGGTTGTGATTGAAGCCTGTCAAGCAAGGTTGTAAACTAGACTGAGGACAATGCGCTTCCACCAGCAAATATATCAACAGACAATTTCATCTCCCAAAAATAATATCCCCCGTTGTCTTATTCCCTAGTTCAATTACCAAAAACTTATCAATCAGCTTGTTGTCTTCATCGTCTAGCATACAACCATACTTGGAATTCCATTCAGTAACCAGACGTGTCTCTGAATTTCACAATCTTAAAGATACATGCACTGAATAATACTCAGAATTTGACCTACAAACATAAAATCAAAACAATTAGCCTGGTAATGACTGGCTATGTTGTTCTAGGAGCTGAGAAAGTGGCCTCATCTAGGAGCCAGTTGGGCACTCCCCAAACAGTTCACACCTTAAGTTTCTGTTACCCGTGAATATTATCTACCAGGGTATCTGCATAAATGACATGAAAGTGACATAGATTTCACGTGCTAAAGTTAGTAATTTCATAAAGCAAAATGAATATATATGCTGATCCTATGCTCCTATGAGCACACCTGGAGCATCTATGTCAGCATGATATGTCTAAGCAAGAACATTAGTGTTATACATAGAAATGATAAAGGTTTAGTATCGGCGCATCAAGAAGGTATTCAGTGCAGCATATATAACAACTTTTGGAGGATTATTTTTGAAAAAAGGTAAGCTTACCCTTTTGCCATATTCATAAGCTCGGTCAAGAAGGAAAGCGAACTCCAAATCTTCACAACATTTTTGCAAGGACGATTGTAAGGACGACTAGGGCAAATTGAAGTAGACAGGAAGACAAAATTTTGTAAGGTCTTTGCCAATGTTATCTTTAATCATCGACCAGAGGCTAACACATTTCTCTTTTCCACTGGGTCAGGCAATTTCTTACGCTGCCTAACATAAGGGTAGTTAATCCCAAAAGATATAATGGAAGCATCTGTGCCATCTTCAGAAAATCCCCACTTCAAAATGGATGCAGATGTAGCTGTTCAAATGGTAAGGATACTTCAGGGATACTCTTGCCATCATGCTGCAAATAAAAAAAACGAATAATCAAACATCTACAAAATCTCAAAATCGCAGGTTGTAGACTAGAAATTTGGAGCATAATTAAAATTTAATAGAAATTGATGTCAAGTACTCTCTATCAGCACTCACTGACTCATTCACCACCTGCAGTCACTCACTCACTTGCCCCAACCAAATACCTCTGGCTTGATAATCTAGACTTGGCCACCATGAATACTCTGATTTCTATTTTTATGATGGACTACAAAATTACAAAGACCATGAATTCTTAATCTTCAAATTTCAATATCAAATATATACTTAAACACCTAACAAGATGTTCAATTATATCCGGATAAATAAAAGTAGATAGTAGCTAGGTTCCTTCGTTTCATATTCAATCAACACAGGATTGGACAACGCCTTTAAAAGCATAATAATATTTTGGAAAATGTGATCTATATCATAAGAGGAGCGTTATAACAATAATTTGGTACATGTCACTGAATAAGGCAGCTTCGTAGAGATAAAGTGAGGTTTAACTAACTTAAATGACTGGAACTAGGAGGAAAATCGATGTAAGATTGTGCCCCTAAGAATGACCGAAATCCATCCAAGTTGATTGATGTCTTTTAACTCCAATAACACTGTTTCCTGATTGAGTGCTGAGTTTAATTTTGACATCTCATAGTAACCACCTTTGACTTGAATGGTGCTACTACCACAATTAAAGAGGAGACGAAGTGTTTCAAATTACAAGACAAAATCTAAACGAATAAAAAGTTCTCTTTTCGTCAACAAAGCTAAACTAAGGATTTAGATTGAATCTGATACTTGTGTGTAGCTTTGTGTACTAATGGCTATATAGTACTTATCTATATAACTCTAGGCTTAAAGTTATTAATGGTTATATACACGTTTATATATGCCAAACACTGACTTGATTCTTTGTTCTAACAGTGAAACCTATTGGCATAAATAACGATCTAATGAAGTTATACAATGTAAGTAGCAGGAACTGAAATGTGTACCTCAACTCTAATCCATTTCATATAAGCCTTCAATAACTCAAATCAAAAATCAATCAAAATTATATTGAATCTACATAATTTCCCCTAATTTCGTACCCAAATTTAATTAACTATCAATTCTAACAAGAATACGTAGAATCACTTACCTAATCAAAGACGAAAAGAACCCAACTAGTGGTATCATCACCATAATTAACTGTTATCCGTCATCTTCATCACTTGTTTGTTGCATGTGATCGAGCTGAAATTGATCGAGATGAATCTCGGTTGTGAAATTGACCCACTTTAAATCATCAACAGCATCTTTAATGGTATTGAAATTGATTACTATCATCATTATCTTCTTCAATGGTTCTCTATACAACAGCTAATGGTGGAAGAGAGAGATTTTGTACGAGCCAGACCAGAAGAGGAGAGCGTGATAAATTGAAAATAGGTTTGAGTGTTTCTAGACTAGATAATTCTTTTAGGCTTGAAAAGGGTAAACCGGGGATCTCACCCTGTCTAGTGTCTACTGGGGTTTCCAAAACACATCAGCGCTTGTGCACTAGAGAAAATTGAAAAAATGCCCTTAACGATGCCCGTTAGCCAAAAAATAAAATTATAGGAAAATACTCCACCGTCATATTTTATATCCATATAGTATTAAATGGTTAAATTTAGTAATGTGATCTTTTACATGTGTGGACCTTAGGACAAACTTATCATTTCTTTTGGATTTTGTCATGTGTCCTAGGGTTAGATTTGGACGGCTACAGAACTATAATACCAATAACTTTTCTAAATATTACCTTTGTGTTCTTGAATAGGATTTCACCACGTGTCAGTACAAAGGAATGAACGCCTACAGATGCGAGAGGATTTAGTTACTTAATCTGCCTACCTTTGCGTCCTATTATTCAGATTGCACCACGTGTACAATGTTGTGGATGAACGGTTGAGGATGGCAAGCACATTATTACCTGAAAAATCTTAACTTTTTTTTAAATTACTTTTGTGTCTTTTTTTGAACGCTGAGGATTAACATTTTTTTGTCCGTTGGATAACGGTCATTTTCTTATTCTTTATAGTTCTCTCCTTCACTCAACAACTATATCCACATACCATAGCTGAAGCCTCAACCTATATAGGTAAATTCTAAAACTGGTTTTAATTGTTAAATTTATTGTTACAGGAAAATTGTTCAATTGGTGGAAAACAGCCTCATGAACCTTTGTCCATGGCTTTATTCTTTATTCACTGTGTAAGTTCAATCTTTTGTAATGGGATTCGAAATCTTCTACGAGTTCAAGATGGACCAAATGTTGGAAAGAAATTCTTCAAATGCTCAAATCCAATTTTTTCTTATTTTGAGTGGTTTGAAGATGCAATTAACCCAAAGAAGGCAGTTTCAGTTCAAAATAAAGGAAATTGTAACTATTGTGGCGGTGGAAGTCACCAATTTGAGAGGTGTCCCTGGTCCAACTCATGGTGCATCAACAAAGAGTGTAATTCAAAATTCAAAAGGAGACTCAAGTGTGCTGAAATTGAATGGAACTCTGGAATTGCATACCTAAAATGCAAATAATGCAATGGGTATCAGATGCACGCTTTTTTGCAAAACATCTTCAATTTGGTCGAAAAGCAGATGAACTATGTGCAGAGTTTAAAAGAAAGATGCAATTATGAACTACATCTTATTATATATTATATACCCTATGTAACTACTTTAGTTAGAAAAATAAGAATCAGGCAATTTAAATATCAGTACAAGCATCGAAAAAGATGGAAATATTTAAGTTCTCAAAACAATAACATACCCACTACATGTTTTGTCTCTAAAAGGAGACACAGTTAACATCAGTACCAACAAATAACCCATGCCACAACTTCAAACAGAACCACAATCCATGAACAGATTAAAACAAACTTAAATATCATAAGGAACCTTAGCCTTTCTTTGTCTTTTGGAAGAGGGCTCTGCACTGTTGAATAATTGTTTAAAATTAACAGTCACACTTGGACCTGAACCTGCAGTGAAATGTTACTTTACCTTTATATTTCCAGTGGATCCATATACTTTCTTCTTTGTTCCAGCAGCTGCAGAAGAAAAAGTAGTGGTTGTTGCAGTCTTTTTTGAAGAGGCAGTTGTAGGTGCAGTTGAAGTAGATGCTGAAAATTTATTCATAATCTTCTTTGAAACTGCAGCTTTCTCAACAAATGAATCACCATCAAAATGACATCATTTCTTAAGCCTTTCTTCTTAGGGTTAGATCATATTTCTCCACCTTTACAAGTAGATTTATTGTGATTAGGTCTACCACAATTGGAACATTTTCTAGGCTTCTTGTGTGGTTTCATCTTTGTCCAAAACCTCTTCCTATTCACACCAGGTCTTCATGGTTCTCTCAATAACTCTGGATGTATGATATGAATATATGGTTGTAGAAGATGAGAAAAAAGATAGAGAAGACATAAAGATAAAAGATAATATTAGGTTTTGGATTCTTTATATAGATCTAGGCTAAAAAGAAAGGATATAATAGTAAAATGACAAAAAAAATATAAAAAGATTCCAAAAGCAAAAGCTTTATCCAATGAACACACCTTGGGGAAGTCTTCAGTACTGTCACCTAATGGAGTTATTGACCATGAATAAGTGGTCATATAATACTCCACAGTGTAGTATTTACTATTGTACCTGCAAACATTAAACACAATTTTAATTAAAGTATAAATCAAAAATGTATTTATTTCATCTCAACTAATAACTAAACTAGTACTTACACAGCCCAATTTGGTCTAAATTTGACCAACACACACACTGAAGGCTGACATGGGAATTCCCTCAGATGGCACTGGATACAAGTGCAAGTTTTGGCAACAATATCAACCTTGAAAACTTTCTTTGAGGTGATGTTAATAACCTCAGACACTTTATTCACTTGGGCATGAGTAGCATGAAACTTCACTATACAGCCCTTCATCTTGTTAATGAGAGTCATTGCAGCAGGAATTAAATCACCATCCTTCCATGTTGCAGCAAATGCAGTTTTTCTAGAATACAATCCCATCACTAACTGAGTGCACATTGTGGCCATCTTAACCACATGCTTGTCTCTAATGTTATGCACATTGCATCAAAAGAATCACACAAATTGTGTTGTTAATATGCTCACATGCATCATAAAGTGGAAAGAAAGATCTTGTCCGAAAACTTGAGTCATTCACCATTAGATAGTTGTATGCTTTCCTATTTGCCACCATTAAAGCATCCATATGCACCTGAACATTAAGTAAACAAGATTAAGGATACACAATTCTAAATAAGAGAAACAAATAAAACTTCATTAACACAACACAATAACTACAAATAGGAAACATAACCTTCCAATGAGACTTCTTGTATGCCTTGGCAGCATTCCACATAAACTTGTTAGCTTTGTAGCCATGTAACCCTTGGTGATAAAGTTATTATAGAGGTGCCTGCAGTGTGCATAGTAGATAAATATGAAAACTAGAAAAGCAGAAAAGTAAATGAGAATTCAGTCAAATGGTCATTATCTAGAGCAGTATCTGTGATTTGTATTTGGGAACAGTTATGCAACAGATTCAAGAAGTCCTTTTTTCTTATCAAACATAAATGTCAGTCCCTTTCTAATAACAACCTTAGGCTTCAAATCTTTCAAAAAAGTATACCAGTTTTCCTCAGTCTCATTCCTGCAAATGCATATTGCAAGTGGGAAAACACTATTCTCACCATCCAATGCAGTGGCTATAAGCAACACACCACCAAATTTTCCAATTAAGTGACAAGCATCCAACCTTGTAACTGGCATGCATCTAGTATTAAAGCCTTGTAATTGTGCATAGAATGATATTGTGACACTTTCAAATCTATTGCCTTCTCATCTGTGGAATACCTGGCAATACTCCCTGGGTTCAAATATTTAACCAATTCACAAAGACTTGGAACAATGGTGTAGGACTGTTCATAACTTTCATTTTGTTCTTGAAATAAGAGCACCTGCAAGCAAAAAAAATATGAGTTATAAATAATTAAACAAAGAAAAATAATTACATAAAAATGTAAAATTTATATAAAAAAAATTAACTACATACCCTTGCTTCACAAGCAACCCAATAAGGGATAATGTATTGAGGTCATACCATATTAAGTAGTTTTGTATCTGCTTAGGATTTGGAATCCCTTCAAAAGGTTTCATTGTCTTCTTCAAATATTCAGCAACAAATGTAGAGTTGCACTTTGGATTTTTATTTGGTTCTTCATTACCAGTGCATGTGTGCTCCAACTTGCATTTCCTAACAGTGAAAGATTCTTCATTTAATAATTTTCTTGCACTCACTTCCCACTCACACCCTTCACTATGCTTATTCTTGCACTCTGCATATACTCTACCTGGTTCTGAATTCCTTAATTTGTACACAGTATGCTCCAACACTGCATACTCCTTTAAATGCTCTATGAAAGCCTGCTTATCTTCAAAAGTCATCCCTTTTGCCAATTCACCAGGAACAACTTCAGGAATTTCTTCATTTTGCATTCTTAAATCTATTGGGTCATTTTTATATTGGCCAAACTAGAATAGCCATGCAACTTGCTCATCTTCAGTCAACTCAATTGGACCTCTCTTAACAATAGGATTTTCAACACTATCATTCAATTCAACTTCAGGATCATCATCTTTAACTCCAGGCCCATTCTTTTCAACACCATAAGCCTCATCAGACTCACCATCTTCATCTTGGGCATCTTCATTAGCAAGACACACACTTATCCATTCTACATAAGCTCTTCTCTCTTCTTCATCTTCACTATCAACATACTTAAAATGTGGATCATCATCTGGATGACACTCATCCAAATTTTAATTAGGTAAGTTGACTTGGTCTTCAGCAATATAAGCATCTTCAACTATGCTAGATTGAGTAGATGTTTGTTTTAAGAAGTCTTTATCATCATCCAAACTCTGTTCAACATCCTCATGTTTCTTACCATTACTTAAACTGTCTTCGTATTGTTATCATAAACACGAGCTTGTGTATTTAAAATCTCACATTCATCATCAAACACTAGCCTTACAGGTATTGTCACGGAAGTATTTTGTTTCTTTCCCTTGTTCTTTCTAGCTGCCTCTTCTAACCTTGGACTCTTTATAATCATCATCTTAGCTTTAGAAACTGGAGTCTTTTGTTTAGAAACACCACCAATTCCTGACAAATCAATATCACTAATTCCAGAAAAATCACCACCATCAAGTACAAAAATATCTAAACAAACATACCCTTGCTCATCTGCAACAACATTTCTCCATATTTCAAAAAACAGATAATCATTCTTATTTGAACATTGTCCCATAGAACTATTGATGAAAGCAACACACCAATTCCCATCAACCTAAACCTTAACATATGCTTAAACTTATCAAAACTAATAGTTTCACCATCAACATTATAACAATATAACAACTTTCCCTTATGCACCCCATTCTTCACCCTTAAACAAAAATCCAATTTTTGAACCCTGATACAAATAAAAAATGCATCCATAAATGTCTATCATAACAATATAACAAATGTAAATAAATTATATATCAAGTCATGTACAGAGGCATCAATTTAAGTCATTAATCAATTTTAAGACAACTACAATTATTAATACTACATTCAATTTTAATTATAAACCATAATTTCACCATTAAAAACCCTAATTTTATGTTTTCCCTAAATCAGAGAAACCCCTAATTAAATCATAATTATATAAGAAGAAATCATTCAAAAGCATCTAAACATACTAATTCTATATTTAATTGTAATTATAAACCCTTATTTAAGTATTAGAAACCCTAATTTGTGTAGATTTTAGTCATTTTTGTTCTTCGTTCTCTACTTTCTTCTCTTCTTCTTCACCTCGTCACTAAGAAACTCAAAACCACACAAAACTCTGGATGGAACTCGTCACCTTGATTCATTTCCATTCTTCTGCTTCTTTAAATCTTTTCGTCTAGTTTCAGTCCCTTCTGTTTATGGTAAGATAGAGAAACGAAGAAGATGAGATCGATATTAACAAGAGGGAACGTGTGGTCACTTCTGGGTAAAACGTGGTCGAGATCTAGCCGTCCAAATTACATGTGTCGTAACACGAGCAACAGATAAAGTGCGGGTAAAACAGTAATTTTAGATACTACCAGTAGCAGTAGGATTAAATCGGGATCCATGGGACAGAGTACTTCTACTTGTCGTCAGTTTCATGTACAACATGATAAGGTTAGTCTGGTAAGTTTGTATAATGCTGATATCTCATATGAGAAGATATTGACCGGTAATATTATAATATTGACTATATGGATGGGAAATATAACGGTGGGATATTTTCCATAATTTTTTTGATAGGGCATTTTTCTAACAGGACATGCCAAAATAGGATATTTTTCCAATTTTACAAAATGGATAAAACTCTAACGTGGTGGGGCTATAATTAAAATTTTGAAAGAAAAAAAAACTGAGACATAAGTTTTGGGTACTAAAGTAGGAGCAGATTTGCATCAGTGAACTAAAGTATAGTTGCCTTTTTGGAAAAGACAAAAAATAGTTAGGATGAAATTTTTAGCTTGATGAAGTTAGCCAAGATCAGTAGGAATGTTAGTAACATGATTAAGGGTACTCTTTGTTCAAACACATTGATCAGATGTTAATTAATATAAGAAATGAATGTTTTACACTGGATAAAATGATCAATGTTAATAATTATTTGGATGATGAGTATTAACTTTCAATTTTTCAATAAATAAGACAACTGACATATCTTGCAACATCAACCATAAGTAACAAGCAACCGCGATCAACAAACAAAACAAGCCGCTCACAAAATTTTCAACAAAACCGGAGCTCTTTGCAACTTGCAAAAAAAGTTACTTCTATGAAGTATCTTGAAAATGATTCAATGAACACGTAATTACATATTCCAATGCTACAAAAGCAAAAAAAAAATACTAAAAATTACGGTGTTTTTTTTTTTTTGATATTATTACATCATACTGTATTTTACTTCCTAAACACGTACCAATAGGCAAATAGTATATAACTGATAACAGGATCGCACATCACTCCTGAAGACCTGCACAAGAAGCATTCAAAAGTCAGGAACAACCCATATGTATAGGAACAGAAATGTAACTTACCACAACTCCAGGAGTCTGTTACTCCATCTCATTTGTATAAAGCCAACTATATTGTAAACAGAATGTATCAAATGCATAAGCTTAATATGGTATCAGAGCTTTGATCCAAAAAAATTCCTTACACAATGGCTGAAAACAACAACAACCCAATCCTCAACACCAACAATCCCAACCAAACTCTTGTCAGCATCAATGTTGCTGCACAAGCTCCATTAAAACTCAACACAACCAACTACATCTCCTGGAAACTTCAATTCAAAACCCTCTTTGTAGGATATGACCTTATTGGCTACATAGATGGAACTACACCCTGCCCACCACAAACAATCACCACTGATCAACAAACTGTCAACAATCCAGCATACCACATTTGGAACAGGCAAGACCAATTAATCCTCAATGCAATTATTGGCTCTTTATCACCTTCCATCATACCCTTCATTGCACAATCCAAAACATCTGAACAGGCTTGGACAATCCTAGCCAACACATATGCAAAGCCATCTAGAGGCAGAATCAAACAGCTCAAACATCAACTCAAAAACACTGAAAAAGGTTCTCTCACTATTACTGAATTCATGCAGTCAATAAGAACCAAAGTAGATGATCTAGCTCTTCTTGGAGCACCAATTGATGATGAAGAAATAACAGATACGATACTAGATGGACTCACTGAAGACTACAAGGAACTAGTTAGAGCAGTCCAAGCAAGGGACACAAACATTACCTTTGAAGAATTACATGAAAAGCTTCTCAATTTTGAAGCATCTCTACAAACAAAAACATATGTACAGCATCATTTCCCAGCTTCTGTCAATATAACCACCAGGCATAACACACCATGGCGTCCTCAAACAACACAACAGCATACCTTGCGCAATAACAACAATTATTCTACCCAGTTTCAGAGAAGTTACAGACAGCCAAAACCAACACACAACACTGGATCCACACCATTAGCACAACCCAGACAGTTCAAGCCATATCTTGGACTGTGTCAGATATGCAGAGTTCAGGGACACACAGCAAAACAATGCCCATCATTCAGGCTGGTACCAATAGATCAAACAAGAACAAATCAGCAACATTCAGCCTGGCAACCACATGCCAATGCAACTACAAACAGCACCTGCAATCCTGCATGGCTACTTGATTCTGGTGCATCTCACCATGTAACCTCTGATCTTGATAACCTATCTCTGCACTCACCATACCTGGGCCAAGATGACATCATGCTAGGAGATGGCATAAATCTACCTATAACTCACACTGGTTTCACTCCTCTTCCTACCTCTAATAAATTGTTCAAGTTAGATGATGTTTTGTGTGTGCCACCAATGAAAAAAAATCTCATTTCAATATCTCAGTTTTGCAAAACTAATAATGTTTCAATTGAGTTCTTACCTTGTTCTTTTCTTGTGAAGGAGCTATGCACAGGAACAACCCTGATGACAGGACCAACTAAAGATGGTGTTTATGAGTGGCCACTCAACTCAACAAAGTATGCATTTTCAACCTTAAAGCTCAACACATCCTGCTGGCATCAAAGACTTGGGCATCCATCATATCCTATTTTAAAACACATTGTTTCTACAAATAATTTAGGAGAACTTCCAAAAATGTCTGCCAATTTCTCATGTAATGCCTGCAATTGCAATAAGAGCCACAAATTACCTTTCTCTACCTCCTCCATTGTCTCTAAACAGCCACTAGATATAATCTTTTCTGATGTGTGGACTTCACCAGTACTGTCGACCAATGGGTTCAAATACTATGTCATATTTGTTGACCATTTTACAAAGTACATATGGTTCTATCCATTACATCACAAATCAGATGTAAAACAAACCTTCATTAAATTCAAAGCACTCATTGAGAACTATTTCAACACCACAATCAAAACACTTTACTCACACAGTGGAGGTGAGTACCTTAGTCTAAGAGACTTTCTATCACATTCAGGAATATCACACCTTACTACCCCACTCCACACACCAGAACATAATGGTTTCTCTGAAAGGAGACACCTACATATAGTTGAAAAAGGCTTAGCATTACTTTCTCATGCATCCTTACCACTTCCTTACTGGCCCTATGCTCTAGCAACTGCTGCCTATCTCATCAACAGGCTACCAACACCAACATTACAGCTCAAATCACCTTACCAAAGAATATTTCACTCAAAACCAAATTACTCAAAACTAAAAATCTTTGGTTGCCTTTGCTATCCATGGCTCAAACCATATACATCACACAAATTAGAGTCCAGGTCCACCCCATGTATATTTCTAGGCTATTCACTAACTCAAAGTGCATACTTTTGCCTAGACCCATCCACCAAAAAGATTTTTGTGTCCAGAAATGTCAAATTTATAGAAACACAATTTCCATTTGCAACACTTTCCAAATCACTTAATCCTCCTGTGGAAAATCTCATCGATATATGGATACCTCCACCTATTCAAGTTGTGCAGCAAATACAGCAGCAGCCACTCATTAGCCCATCGGCAGTTGAACCTGAACAGGAACTCATGTGTACAGCCCCTGCAACAAGTGGAACTTCTGGTACGAACTCAGGTACAATTCAACCTTCAGGTACAAACCCAGGTACATCGTCATTAGTCCAGCACACAAATAACTATCATTCTTCAACAACCACTGTAGCACAGCCCACTTCACAAACCCAACAGCAGTCTGCAGAACCACCAGGTCCAACACAACAAAGGACTCACTCAATGACCACTAGGGCTAAGAACCAAATCCACAAACCCATCAGGAAAATGAATCTAGTAGCACAACTATCCTCACATGATTCTTCTGAACCCACAACCGTATCCCAGGCACTCCAAATACCTCACTGGCGCAAGCCCATGTCAGACGAGTTCAATGCCTTAGTAACCAATGGTACTTGGGATCTAGTACCACCAGATTCGACACAAAATGTTGTAGGGTGTAAGTGGATTTTTCGTACGAAGCGTAAATCTGATGGTTCTATTGACAGGTACAAAGCAAGATTGGTAGCAAAAGGATTTCATCAACGCCTGGGTGTAGATTACATGGACACCTTCAGCCCAGTTGTTAAAGCAACAACAATCAGAGTAGTTCTAAGCTTAGCTATCTCTCGAAATTGGACTCTACGACAACTGGATGTAAATAACGCGTTTCTTCAAGGCAATCTGTCGGAAACAGTTTTCATGCAACAACCACCGGGTTTTGTGGATCAAGACAACCCATCTTATGCGTGCAAGCTACGTAAGGCAATCTATGGGCTAAAGCAAGCACCACGGGCTTGGTATCATGAACTACGCATGTTTTTACTACACTCTGGATTCAAAAATTCATATGCTGATACATCTCTGTTTGTTCTTAAGTCTTCTACTACACTAATATACATTTTAGTGTATGTGGATGACTTGATAATAACTGGGAGCAACACTAATTGTGTTGATTTTTGTTTATTGACAATTTAGCACAGAGGTTCTCTATTAAAGATCTTGGCACATTGTCTTATTTCCTGGGAGTAGAAGTTGTACCAAATCAACAAGGCATTTTATTGTCCCAAAGACGCTACATCATAGACATTTTGACAAGAACAAAAATGATGGATGCTAAACCGGTACTCACTCCAATTCCAATAACAGCACAGATGACCTTACATTCTGGATCACCATTGCCAGATCCAACTGAGTACAGGAATGTTGTCGGCTGTTTACAATATCTGCTCATTACAAGACCTGATATGAGCTTTGCGGTGAACAAGTTATCACAATACATGCATTCACCAACAACTCATCATTGGCAGGTTGTTAAAAGACTTCTACGTTATCTATGCGGCACAATCAATGATGGTCTTCAACTGTATATGGAGTCTCCCCTAAAGCTACATGCCTTCTCCGATCACATTCAAAACAAAAATGAGTTACAGGTATTCTCTGATGCAGACTGGGGGGGGCAACAAGGACGATTTTTCATCTACCAGCGCATATATTGTCTATCTTGGTCGCAACCCAATATCCTGGAGCTCTAAAAAACAAAAATCAGTAGCACGATCTTCGACTGAAGCTGAATATAGGGCTGTAGCAAATGCAGCAGCGAAAATCAATTGGCTGACCTATCTCCTCACTGATCTGGGAATTCAATTACCCAACTGTCCAGTAATTTACTGTGACAATGTGGGAGCAACCCAACTTTGCTCTAATCCAGTATTTCACTCGCGAATGACGTTGCCATTGATTTTCACTTCATAAGAGATCAAGTCCAAAATGGTGCATTATGAGTTGCACATGTTTCCTCAGCCGATCAGCTAGCTGATGCACTCACAAAAAACCGCTGTCAAGCTCCAGATTTCTGTGTCTCAAATCCAAGATTAGACTCCTCTCTCGCGGTCCATCTTGAGGGGGCATGATAACAGGATCGCACATCACTCCTGAAGACCTGCACAAGAAGCATTCAAAAGTCAGTAACAACCCATATGTATAGGAACAGAAATGTAACTTACCACAACTCCAGGAGTCTGTTACTCCATCTCATTTGTATAAAGCCAACTACATTGTAAACAGAATGTATCAAATGCATAAGCTTAACAATAACCACAGTAAATAAATATAACTACATGGGAGTATAAGTGAATTATACAATCATCGTGGATTAAATGAGACCGTCATATCTCTCTCTGTATTAAACTGGTCTGAATGACCAACTGAGGAATAGTTTATTGGTACTGTATATAAATCTGCTGGCTCAGATGCTAAATCTGTGCGCTCTTCATTGTGTTTACGAGATTGATCCTGCATTGATGTGTGTGTTGATGATGACAATTTTCTCAAAATTTCTAGCTCCATAGCAACTTCTTTCATTGTAGGCCTATTTTCACTCTTCAAACTGAGGCATCTCTTTGCAAGTTTTGCAACTGCAAGGACTTGCCCTCGGTTCCCTTCAGCGACCACCCGAGTCTCAACAACATGGAGCACATCATTTTCATCCTTCAATGAAATGATATATAACGCGATATTACGCTGCTCTTTGGATCTCTCCAAGGAAATAGGTATTTCTCCTGTTAGTAGTTCTACAAGGACTACACCAAAACTATAAACATCGCTTTTACCTGTCAACTGGCCAGAATGATAATATTCTGGATCCAAATATCCTAAAGTTCCTTGAACAAGTGTCTCTATTTCATTTTGATCTAACGGATTTAACCTTGATGCTCCGAAATCAGCAACTTTTGCAGTGTAGTTTTCATCCAACAGTACATTTGCAGATTTGATATCTCTATGAATAATTTGGATAGAAGCTGAAGAGTGTAAATATGCAATTGCACCTGCAGTTTCGGCCGCAATTCTCAACCGACTTTCCCAAGAAATGGATGACGGCATACCATCCTTGCTTGTATGGATATGCTGTGAGAGGGTGCCATTAGAAACGTATTCATAAACAAGTAAAGGTACTTCAGTCTCTAAACAGCATCCAAAGATCTTCACAACGTTTCGATGGTTAACTTGAGTTAGAATAACAAGCTCATTGATGAATTCTTCCATTTCACTCTCATCAGCTATTTTTGATCTCTTAATGGCCACAGTACGATTATCAGACAAAGTTCCTTTGTAAACTATTCCATGACCTCCGCGACCAAGGATCAATTTTTCATCATAATTTTTGGTTGCCAATTTTAGCTCTTCTGCCGTAAAGATCCTTGCGGAGGATTCTCCACTGCTTTCATGTGATGATAGTTGTTGCTTTAAAAGTAAACCTCCATTCTTTTGAAAGAATTTAGCCTTGAGCAGGATTTGGTTTCTCTTCCTTATACTGAAGTATAACCAAGAACTACTGATAATTAAGAAAAAGAAGCCTAAAGCAATACCTGCGTCAATACAATTGGCTCAGTTTAATATTAATTAACTTAAACATATAGCGCAGTGTATCGTAAACGGAATTAAGGTGCAACCAAGATTTAGTTATTTACCGAGAGAGATCTTTAGCACTGGAAACTTTTGATTGTTGCGAAAGCAACCACTCCCACCTCTTCTCCCATCACCAAGACTACCTTTCGGACAAGAACAATTGTAACTTCCCTTGGTGTTTGTGCAAATTCCTACACATGGACTTTGGGCCTCGCACTCGTTTATGTCTGTTTCAATTATAATGGAACAGTATCAACTTGCGAAGAAAATATATTGCATCTTTGTCACATCTATTCACTAGCCAGGGCTTTTTTATTTACATACCTTGGCATCCAGGACTGAGATAAGGGTTCCCCTCATATCCATCATTGCAAGTGCAACGATATCCTGGGTTGTTGTCAGAATTGATGCAATAACTATTTTCTTGACATGCAAAACTGGTCAAATCTTTTTGTGCTTCTTCACAAGTTATATTCCCAATGGCCCAATCCAGCACCATAGGTATGTCCTTTCCTTTGCTTATGAAATTACTTCCATCCAAAATATCTGATGCATTGAACGTATAGCGATCTTGCTCAGCTATGAAACCATAACTACAAGGATTAAAAGATGCAATCGCAGAAATGTCCTTCGACGTGGAATTTAATATACCAATTTCATACCTATTTAGCCCCTTGGGAATGGTACTCCGGCAACACCCTTGGCCAAAGCAAGATCCATCCACCACACTTTCCCGGCTATTACAATTTGAAGAACACGAGCTTGAGTAATTTTGTAAGTCAGGTCCATCTATAGATGCATACGTCTTACACCCAAGCACAAAGAACACATTTTTGGTGTAAGAGAATGTAAATCTAGACACACTGATGTTTGTCCAGGCAACAGATTTGTCGAGTGTCACGTTACCGAATTTATTGTAACATAAGACTGCTTGCATGGTTGTAATGCGAATTTCAGTTTCTGATATATCTATGATTTCAATACCCGTGCCTAAGAAAAGCTTGGGAGGTTGAAATGAAGTGTTGCAAGTAAGTTGATAACCAATCCCAGCACCATCAATGGAGCACCCATACCCTTCTGGTGTTATTATCCCAAAAGGGTAGGGGATTGAAATGTTACCACATTTTGCATCGCAGCCTGCTTTCGCCGTGAAAAATGAAGGTGCTGAAGATGATGATGCTAGGGTTAAACCGAACAGCTTCAGTAAACACAAGAGCTGCAGAAACATAATGCTATTCTACTGTGTTTCCTCGTTTCAGGCTATCGAATGATTGATAAAAATGATTTTGGAGAAGAAGGTTGGCATAGAGATAGTGGGGGTGTGGGGATAATGCAATACTTTTGTAAAAGTAGCAATTTAAGTAGAGGATTTGAGTTTGAATTATTCTTCGCTTCGGCTCTTACCAGTTGCAACCTTTGATTTGGAGAGGCCACTTGATCAAAAATTAAGAAAAATAAATTAAAATGTCCGATACTAAGCATCATATTTCAAATCAAGACAAGAGCAAACTCCTTCAAACTAATTTTTCACCCTTTTTTCCATCTGCGCCAAACGCACCCTAACTAAAGCGTTGACAAAGGGGAAGCACCTAGTCAAACATTAAACTTCTGCCTTGTTCATAAATGAACAAAAGTAAGACCATTCTAAAGCACAGCGGATATACTAGACTTCTCTTCCTCATTTCTAAATATCATCACTTAAATTCAACTTAATTCATCAATAATTGTATGAATTCCCCAATTTTCAGTTGTTGTTACTAATCAAGAAGAGATAGCCGATATTTTCTAGCAACTTGCAAATGTCGATCAAAACACGAAATAATCAATTTGCAAGTTTTTCAACAAAAACGGAACTCCTTTTCGAAATGTCCTTGCATTTTACCTTGAATGGTTGAGAACGATTCATTGAATATGTGCTAATGCTACAACAACAAAAAATGAAAAATCAGAACTATTTCACATCTTGGATTTGTCCCTTCGATACGACATTGTTTTGCGTCTATTTGAATTATCGTTTTCGCTGACTATCACCTCGTCAATTACAGTAGAAATTTATAACTATTTCTATCCAAAGTCAACGATGATGTTTTTATCCAATTTTACTCAGGTCAAAAACATTTTTCCTGATTATGGGGTGTCTCCCGGAATTAATCCCACCTTTGTCCCATAATATCTATCGTAAAAGTATTGGTCTATAGTTGTTCAATCTAGAGTCCACCGCGAGTCTTTTAATTTTTACTATTTTGGTACAAAAAGTTTAGATGGATGCTACTTGGGGAGTAAAAATGAGGGATTAAGCTAGCTAATCAGATAGACTAAAAATTAAGACATTCATTAAACAAAAACAAAACAAAAAAAAGACAGTGCAATTCTATGTTCTCGTAAGGTCAAATATTATGGTGGAGGATTGAGCTTAGCTTTAGCCACTTTTATATCTAAGGCCAGCCCTTAGAATCAATTTTTTAGCTATAATACGGTCAAAAGCTATAGGGTAGTTAGCAAAGCACACAAATATGTGTTCTTTTTTAATTAAGAAATGGATGACGGAGATTAAGTTTCTATAATATGTGGAAACTCAGCTTCCGCATTTGAATATTGACGCAAAATTTAGTTTCCGTTGGCGTATTATTATTTGTTGACCTATTTTTTTGTTGCACTTCTCTCACATCCGATCTTACCCATTATTATTAATGGCTCAATTTTTTCCACCTTAGATCCCAATTGATATATTTTTTTAATTTTGGGAAAAAATTATATATATATAAACTAGTTTTTATTTTTAAATCCAACCAAATTATCTTCTTATAACTTGACTTTCCACTCAAATCTTCTCAAGCTCATTGGAGGAATATTATCTACATAAAACAGTGCGTAGAACTGGAACAGGATTCCTCTGCTCAAAAAGAGATTGAGATGATTCTAGGAATAATGACTGGAATGTCCCAATTTTGGGGGGTCTACTCTCATTTCTGCCCCAGCGGAAAAAAATAAACAAAAATGTCCCAATCCGTTAGTTTAGATGTTAAGTTCGGGCGTGCGAATTGGCACGTGTGAAACAAGACGACAATACCCCCCACATTTCATCTTGGAAAAATGCCCTAAAAAGAGATTCATGTTACAAAAATGCCCCAAAATGAAAAAGTTAACGTTCCTGCACAATTCGCATTTTGTAACTTTTTCATTTTGGGGCATTTTTGTAACATGAATCTCTTTTTAGGGCATTTTTTCAAGATGAAATGTGGCGGGTATTTTGGCTTTTTTTCACACGTGCCAATTCGCATGCCCCAACTTCACTGAAAAACTAATGGATTGGGCATTTTTGTTTATTTTTTTTTGTCGGGGCAAAAATAAGAGTAGACACCCCAAAATTAGGCCATTCCAGTCATAAGCCCATGATTCTATATTGTGAATCCTCATGAATTCAAAAACATATCAACACTAATATACTTTGGAATGAACTATGTATAATGCCCTTACAAACAGACTAGGGTGAGTGATAGACATATGGGAAGACACTAATATACTTTGGAAGATTGAGCAATTCAATTCCATTTTCAAATAATCATCAACACGTACCCCAAACTAGGCAACACTTGACATAGCAAAATATAGTCTTGAATTGAAAGAAAAAACAAAAAAGAAATCAACACAAAGTCTACTAGCTAAACCTAGATGATATAATACAATAACTAAGGAAATCAA
The DNA here is from genome assembly GCA_023531435.1 of Papaver californicum. Taxonomy (NCBI): domain Eukaryota; kingdom Viridiplantae; phylum Streptophyta; class Magnoliopsida; order Ranunculales; family Papaveraceae; genus Papaver; species Papaver californicum. The sequence continues at coordinate 2,232,174 of JAJJMC010024047.1, read as the reverse complement.
TTACAATAACATTAAACACGATCATCGCAAGATGTACTTTGATAAAGAATCTTCATTCGTACTATATTGAACAGAATCCCCTGAGGTGTAAGAGCTTATTGGTACAGAATAGAGGTCTGTTGAGTCATCGATAAGTATGTCCGACTTTTGTTGATGGTTCAGTTGATTATTATGAACCCTGGATGGGTCATGAGTCTGTAATTTACTCAAACTTTCTAGTTCCGCAGAAACTTGTTTCATTGTAGGTCTTTCCCCACCCTTCTTGTTAAGGCATCTCTTTGCAAGCTCTGCAACTGCTATGACCTGTTCGCGGTTTCCTTCATTTGCTACTCGAGGTTCAATAAGTTTGAAGACATCATTTTTTCCCATCGCGTCAAGGAAAAATGAAGCAAGACTTCTCTGTTCTTGGGATCGACTTGGAGATAGGGGTGTTTCTCCAGTTAAAAGTTCAACAAGAACCACACCAAAACTATAAACATCACTTTTATCGGTCAATTGGCTAGTTTGAAAGTATTCTGGATCTAAATAACCAATTGTTCCTTGAACTAGCGTATCTATCTGGGTTTGGCCTAGTGTATTTAACCTTGATGCTCCAAAATCTGATACTTTCGCAATGTAATTTTCATCCAAAAGTATGTTGGCAGACTTAATATCCCTATGGATGATGGGTATCGAAGCCGCGGCATGCAAATATGCAAGTGCTCCTGCACTTTCGGTTGCAATCCTCAAACGAATACTCCAAGAGAGTGAGGATGACGATTTTCCCTCCACCTTTTTATGGATGTGTTGGAAGAGAGTTCCATTAGAAATGTACTCGTAAACAAGCAAGGGAACTTCAGTCTCTAAGCAACATCCCAATACCTTCACCACATTTCGATGGTTAACCTGAGCCAAAATAACAAGCTCATTGATAAATTGTTCAATTTGGCTTTCATCAATTACTTTCGACTTTTTAATGGCAACTATACGTTTATCGGACAGAGTTCCCAAATAAACTGTTCCAAAACCTCCTCGACCAATGATCTGTTTGTCGCTATAATTTTTAGTTGCCACTTCTAGTTCTTTCGCAGTAAAGATATTTGTAGCCTCCATACCACCTTCAAACGATGAAATTTGTTGTTTTAACAACAAACCGCCATTTTGTTGAAAGAATTTCTCTTTGAGTTTCTCCAACTGTCTTTTCCTTATGCTCAAGTATAACAAGGAACTAGCAACAATCACAAATAAGAACCCTAAGCCAGTTCCTGCATCAAAAACATCATTTATATTAGACCCATTGCACCAATCAAATCATCATTAAAAGCAAATACTGTATATGCTAATTAGCAAGTGATATGTCATACCAATAGTGACTTTTACTACTGGAAACTCTGTATTTTTTCGAATGCACTTAGTTCCATCTTTCCTCCCATCACCATAACTTTCCTTAGGACAAGAACAATTGTAACTTCCCATGGTGTTTGTGCAAATTCCTGAACAAGGATTATTGTTTTGATCCTCGCACTCATTTATATCTATTGATCCCCTCCCGAAGACATAAAGAACACATGTTAGGGAAATCAAACATTTATATTACTAATAAAGAGCAAACCGAAATTTAAGAAGTAGATATGATCAGTTCATCAATCCATACCTTGACATCCTGGGCTGAGATAAGGGTTCCCTTCAAAACCTTTGTTGCAACTACAATGATATCCAGGGACCTTGTCTGAATTGCTACAATTACTATTCTTTTGGCATGCAAAACTAGAAGCATCCTTTTGCGCTTCTTCACATGTTTTATTCCCAATTGCCCAATCAAGAACAACTGGTATATCTTTCGCTTTACTATGAAAACTTGTACCATTCAAATCTGAAGCACTGAATGTATACTTCTCAGCCTCTCCTATAAATGAATAGATACAAGGATCAAAAGAAAAAGATTCTGATGATGGATTCGTCGAAATAACTATAACAAGAATCCTCCTTATACCTTTGGGTAATGTTGTTTGACAACATCCACTCCCAGAACAGGACCCATCTATAATATTCGCTGGACTTTCACACCTTGTATTACAAGATGTATTAAAGTTAAGATTAGTGTCTGCGAGATATGCTAGAGTGTCACAGCCAAGACCAAAAAATCTGTTCCGAGTGTACGAAACTGTAAATGGAGCTCCGGTGAAGACCATCCAACCTATACTTTCATCTAAGGTAAGTTCACCAGTTTTATATTGATAACAGCTTGTAGCTGGCCAGTTTTTGATACGAACTTCAGTTTCTGATATGCTTAAAACTTCGACTCGACGATATTTTGCAGCTGGACCTGCAGTTGTGTTTCTACCAACTCGTAAGAAAGGTTTTGGAGGGTTATATGTGGTATCACAGGTGATGTTATAATGAAATAATTCAGGTCCGGTAAGTGAACACCCATTCTCGTTTGGACCTATACCAAACGGGTATGGAATTGTAAGGTTGCCACATTTTGCATCGCAGCCAGGATTTGTGTGTGGTAATGGAGTTGATGCTGATGATGTTAGGATTAACCAAGAGAACTGCAAGAACAATAGGAATTTCAGCAACATGATCATTAAGAGTTCTCTTTGTTCCATGTTTGTGATGCTGTACACTATATGTAGGATGATGAAATGCTAGCATATGTAGTATTTGAATTTCAACTTCTCTTAAATTAAAGCGTTAACTAGGGGGAGGCACCTAGTCAAACAGGAAACAGTTTTGCCTTGCAAATATATGGCTGTGAATCCAGGAAGCCATATATGCACAAAGACTACTCATAAAGCACTGCCGACATATTAGACTTGTCTTGCAAATTGCAACTACATGACTGTAAAACCAAAAATTACCACCAAAAACTCAAAGTAAATTGAATTTGCAAGATTTTACAGACTATTATACTTGTGTTCACACGAGTCATACCTAGTGATGAATTAGAGAGGGAGACTAATAATTGGCCTTGAGTTTTAATCTCGTCGACCACATATTATCTTATCCTCTTGCGGTGCATTTGAAATCACCACTTAATTCAACCTAAAACATCAATAATTGAATGAATTCCCCTGGTTTTCAGTTTCATAAGTAACAGGCAACTTGCAAATGTCGATCAAAAAAAACAAAATAATCAACTTGCAAGTCTTTCAACAAAAACGGAACTCCTTTTGAAATATCTTTGCATCTTTCCCAGAAAATGATTCTATGAACATGTGCTAATGGTACCCAAAAAAAAATGAAGAATGAAAACTATTGATTGGATGAAAATGCGCCAATGCATCTGACAAGAACTTGCCCATATATTGTTTCTTGACAAAAAAGAAAAAAAAAAGAAAAATTAGAATATCGATTCAATCATAATTACAAATTAACTAGACCAATTACCCAGAGTCAACGAGAACATTTTTCCAATTGACTTAGTTCTAAAAAAGCGGTTTGTATCTCCAGAGGAAGGACGTTTATCATTTGCCAATTGCCATCCTCAATGATCAGTTCACATCTCAAACTGAATATCATCAAGCAACAAGTCAAATCTGTAACTAGCAAGACAAGACGAACATTCCGAAATCATGAATAATATGTCTCACTGAAATTTAATCAACTTAGCTAGTTGCCAGCACCCTCCTACCAAATTAAACCAGGAAACATAGTGACTACATGTAAAATTATGTTGCTGCAACTTTTCTTATACTTTC
>JAJJMC010024047.1:2188426-2228481 GCA_023531435.1 Papaver californicum | reverse complement strand
GAACGAAAAACACCCCTGCAAGCTTATGTTACAACGCATCTGGAGTGTTGACCTTGGATAAATCTTACACTTCGATGGACTTCAGTCGGACTCCATTTACAATATCATATACAAAAAACATGTTCCTTACAATAGGGTGTAATGTGTTCTCCATTATCCGAGGTCCTGATGTACAAAACTACACAGGAACATGTACTTCCACCTGTGAGACTAAAGAAAGTGTGATTAGTGGATCTTGCTATGGCAATACAGGGTGTTGCCAAAGTACCATACCCAAAGGGCTTAAGAGGATTGAAATTGCGATGAGGAAGAAACGTTACCAGTCTAATGTTAGTTGGTCATTTGATCCTTGCAATTATGCATTCATTGGTCAGTATACATTCCAATCATCGGATGTTTTAGATGGTTATAATTTTGTTAGCAAAGGGAAAGATGTCCCTGTTGTTCTTGACTGGGCAATAGGGAATAAGACTTGTGAAGAAGCACAAAAGGACTCCTCCAGCTTCGCATGCCAAGCAAACAGTCAATGTATCAACACCGATAACAATCCCGGATATATTTGCACTTGCAGTAAAGGTTACGCCGGAAACCCTTACCTCAGTCCTGGATGCCAAGGTATGTTCAAAATTATGACTTACTTGTTTTCTTCCAGTTAAAAATTGGGCATAAATCCCATATAAAAGTACACATTATTGCACTTGTACAGATGTGAACGAGTGCGATGATCAAAGCAGCAATCTCTGTGTACAGAATTGTACAAACACCATTGGAAGTTACATTTGTTCTTGTCCAAAGGGTAGTCGTGGTGATGGAAGAAAGGGCGGAAGTGGTTGCATTCAGGACAATCAGAATTCTCCGGTTTTACAGATATCTCTCGGTAAGACTTTATATGCAGCTAATACAGCCTAAATGAAATGTTGCGCGCATCAATTTTTGTGTATATATGCCACATATGTAGTGATAACATGTTTTTGTAAAATGCCGATGCAGGAATTGGTTTAGGCTTCTTGTTTCTAATTCTCTCAGGTTCCTGGTTATACTTGAGTATGAAGAAAAGAAACTCAATCAAACTCAAAAAGAAATGCTTTAGAAAGAACGGTGGTTTATTGTTAAAACAACAAATATCAACACATGAAAATGGTGGAGTTGAATCATCGGCAAAAATCTTTACAGCCAAAGAGCTACAATTGGCAACCAAAAATTATGACGCAAAATTAGTGCTAGGCCGCGGAGGCCATGGTATAGTTTACAAGGGAACTTTATCTGACAACCGATTTGTGGCAATTAAAAAACCAATAGTAGCTAAAGAGAGTCAAATTGAAGAATTCATTAATGAGCTTGTTATCTTAACTCAAGTTAACCATCGAAACGTTGTGAAGATCTTGGGATGTTGCTTAGAGACCGAGGTTCCCCTGATTGTTTACGAATACGTTTCAAATGGCACTCTCTCCGACCATATCCACTCTAAGAATGGGGTATCTTCATCGTCCCTTTCGTGGGAAAGTCGGTTAAGGATTGCTACCGAAACTTCTGGTGCACTTTCTTATTTACACTCAGCTGCTACTGTACCCATCATCCACAGAGATATCAAGTCTGCCAATGTTCTATTAGATGAGAACTACACTGCGAAAGTTTCAGATTTTGGAGCATCGAGGTTGAATCCTTTGGATTTAGCTGAAATAGACACAGTTGTCCAAGGGACCTTAGGATATCTTGATCCAGAATACTATCAGTCTGGCCAGTTAACAGGTAAAAGCGATGTTTATAGTTTTGGTGTTGTTCTGGTAGAACTTTTAACCGGAGAAAGGCCCATTTCCCCATCCAGGCCAAAAGGAAAACAAAATTTTGCTTTGTATTTTCATTCTTTGGTTACAGAGAATGATGTGCTAGAAGTTCTTGAAACTCGCGTGGCTACTGAAGGGAAACGAGAACAAGTTCTTGCAGTTTCTATGCTTGCAAAGAGATGCCTTAACCTGAAAGGTGGAGATAGGCCTACAATGAAACAAGTGGCTGTGGAACTTGAGAGTTTGTCAAAATTTGTATCGTTAATGCACGGATCTAAGCACTGCTATGAAGAACAAACTAACATAGAACCGGAGCCGATAGACTTGTATTCTCCTATCCTATTAGACTCCTATGTTGATGGTGATTCAAGCTTGTATAGTACAGATATATGACAATGCCCATGGGCAATATTCATTAACTATATAGAGAGTTTGCTTCTTTCTTTATTTTTATAAAAGTTTTATCATTTCCTTGTCAAGTTTCTCTTCAAAGAAATTGTTGGTTTACAAACTCTGTTTCTGCTGTTAAGATTTTGGCAAGAAATACACAACACAAAAACTATAAACATCTCTACGTCCCTTTTACTTGTTGGGTTTGGCCCAATGTAACGGAAAACTAAGATTTTTAACACTACAGATAGAGTTGCTGGGGATTGATACTAGGACATAAGGGACATTTACCTTACAGTCATTTTTGTGGGTGAAAATTTTGCCCCATAAAAATCTTTACAGCCAGAGAGCAATAAATTTATTTATTTTTAAACTAAAAAATTTATTAATAAAAAACAACGAAAAAACAGAAATAAAAAAGGACATAAAACCAAAATCTCCTGAAGAAAGAAGTAGAAAAAAAAAAAGAAAAAGGAAAAAGGAGAGAAACAGAAAATTACATCAACACGCTCATCCAAAGCGTTTCATCCGAAAATTCTTGTCAGGAGCTTTCAAGTAAATTCCTTGTTTTGGTTTAGTATTTCTTTTCCTTAAAACAGCTTGAAAACCATTCAATGGGGGAGAAGGAGTATCTTCTACCACCATGTTCTCTAATATCGACGATGATGGAAATATTGGATAGTCAACATAATCATTATCATCAGTATATCTGGCTAGACTACTAAATCTATTTTTATCAGCACTAGTCGTCATGACTAACTTATTAAAGGAGATCCATTGTCGATTTTTTGCTCTTTGAGAATAAATCTCACCTTCCTCCTCAGATAAATCTTTCCAGTGAGTCCCATTTAAAGAAACGTGACTCACATCATTAATAATGTTCCTCATTCTAGGAGTAGTATTAGTCTCAACCGAAAAACCTTCATCTTTTGATGTTGTATAAATGCTAACATTCTCTTTATTAAATCTCAAAGAGAAAGTCGAACTTCCCTCCGCAGTATGGGGCGTGTATTGCAAATTTGCATGGCTAAGAATAGGGGACTCGCCCATTACTACATTTGCAACTTGGTTTATTGAATTATTTGCAGCTTCCTTAATAGCCTCTTTTACCGTTGTCTTAAACATACCGGCAGCCTCACCAGTACCATGCACTGTAACAACCTAAGATGCAAAAGTCTTACTTGCTACACCCGTTTCAATATTTGCTTCAAGCAAATTGTTGCTCGCCTTGTTCTCATGAATAATGTCATTACCATGGACATCTTCCACATGAGTTTTCGTACCTACAGTCACATTGTCACAAGCTTTGGGAACATATTGTTGCACCACCTTTTTAGGAGGTAACTTTGAAACATCAGCATGCTTCTTTTTGCATTCCCTCAAACCATGACCTAAAATTTTACAATAAGAGCAAAAATCTTTCTCATACATTACCTTTGTTATTATGCCTTTTCTCTTTCGTTCCACCATGACCCTCTCCAGAAGAGGATTCGACAAATCTACTTCGATAAGAACACGAGCAAAATGTCCAAATTTCCTTTTTGTTGTTGCATCATCGACCAACAACGGAGTACCAATAGCGCATCCAATCTCAAAAAGAGTCTGCACTCTCCAATATTCCAATCCCAAATCATAGAATCTTACCCAAATTTGAGCAAGAATGTTCCTCTGTGTACTTGGATTAAAATCTTTCATCCACTTTGCAAATGAATCACACCGGGTTGTAGTCGACAAAAACACCGAGCATACGAACACGTCTAACATTATCAGGTGATGAAAATCTAAAACAGTAGAATCCTTTACTTAAAGAGACCATATTCCAATGAACATCACCATGCCAGAGACTCTTTAATTTCATGTATAAATTTTCCATCTTTAATGGAGCAGAACCCTTAGGAAGAACAATTCGTCCAATTAAACAGTTATGACAATCGACAACTCCCTCTCGATATTCGTCATCTAAAAATTTTATTGGTAGTGATCACCCTTTAAACAAGGTTTTGGCACTTGTATATAGGAAAGTTTATTCCTCTAATAATCTGAGCTAAACTAGGTTTAGGATTTGAACCAGGCTCAGCAGAAGCATGTCAAATAGGAGATGAGTCAAGAAACTCCAAGGGAAAATAGGTGATGGATCGTTTCCTTGCACCGTCTCAGGAGACGAAGACGTCATAAAAATACTTTTTGGAACCCTAGAAATCACCTGCTAGTATTACGAAGCAGGGATGTTATTAAATAACTTTTAACAAATCGGGTGAATTCCCGCACAGAAATATGGCTAGATCTAACTGGTAGATTTTTTATTTTATTTTGAAGCATTCCAATAAGTATATGATGTTTAACCAATTTATTTTATTTTAGTGATTTTTATTATATTTTTGTTAGTAATTTTTTTTGATGTACATGTAGTTTGCTTGATTACAAGGTATTGAAAAGATATAGCATATCCGTCACAAACATTTAAAAATAATACTACTTCCTCAGTCCTAAGAAAAATGATACTTTCACTTTTTCAACTTGTCATAGGTTTAGGTAGAAATGAAAATATCATTTAATATTACTAATAATTTTGAAGAAATAAGAATATTTCTATAACTAGAATTTAATTTATACATTAATGATTACGTATCCAATAATTTTTCAGTTGTATGATTAAGAGTTGCACTTAAAAGTAATGTTCCACCTCGTAAGTTATAAGATGCATCTACTATTTCAAATGCCTCTTCATCATCTAGATAGCTATATTTCAAGGGCTGAATTCAAACCAAAGATTATAATGGTTTTCCCCGCCATGTTTGGTATGGCTCCAAATAATCACATTTTTTTTTGGAGATGCTATATGTAAATGCATAGAGACAATTTTTCATATTTATCGGATAACTTTTTAACATACGGAGTATTAGCAGAAGATAATAATTATCTTCTTTAATTACCATCTGCTCATGAAATCAAAGAAATAGTCTTTCACATCAGACCATGGGCTTCACCGGTAATGATGGCTTTCTGGAGGTATTTTATCAGAACTGTTGGTCTATTGTTGAAGATGAGGTAATAACTATGGTCCAGCATTTTTTCACTCATAAATTTATGTTTAAGGCGATTAACCATACTTATCAAGTCTTAATTCAAAAAACAATGCATCCTCAATCACTTAGCGACTACCGACCCATCAGCTAATGTAACATCAGTTACAAGGTCATTTCGAAGAAAAAAAATCCAATTGTTTAAAGCCTTTACTTCAGAAAATTATATCTCCAAAACAGTATGCTTATGTCCCTGGTAGACATATACAAGACAATGTCATTATAGCCCATGAGTTCATACCATGCAACAGAAAAGAAAGGGCAAGGTCTATTACATTGGATTGAAATTGGACATGTCCAAGTTTTTTGATCGACTTGAATGGTCATTTTTATTTGATATTCTCAATCATTTGGGTTTCCGCAGGGACTGGATTCAGATGATATAACAATGCATCACAACAGCTATCAATATTTATCTTCTCATCAATGGTAGTCCTACAGAATCCTTTGCACCTTCAAGAGGAATTAGACAAGGGGGTCCATTATCCTCTTATCTTTTTCTTATTGTTATGGAGGCCTTCTCTAGACTCCTTCAAAATCTGATTCATTAAGGACATCTAAAAGGTATTAAAGTACCCAAGACTAATCTTGAATCCACTCATCTTTTTTTTGTCGATGATTGTTTATTATTCTTATAAATCTCTCCAACTCACCTTCGACATCTATAAGAACTTCTCCAACAATTTTATTCAGCTTCAAGTCAAGTGATTAATCTGCTAAAATCAACTGTGTTCATTAGTAAAAATGTTTCTCCTTCTCAACGAAATCGCATTAGATTGCCGCATACTACTATACAATAGATGGATCAATTACAAAGTAACTACTGGTGGAATCATTCCTCTCAATCACGACCTAAGCATTTTCTCTCTTGGGATAAATTATGTCTTCCTAGAAGACATGGAGGTTTGGGTTTAAAACAATTACATCATTACAACTTTGCATTACTTGCTAAACTTTCATGGAAGATGTTACATAATTCTCCAAATCTTTGGGTTCAACTATTAAAGAGTAAGTATTATCCTTATCATGATTTGAAACATGAGCCCCACCTACATTTCATAATCCAAGTTGGATATGGCAAAACATCTCTCATGGTTTACAACTGATTCACCATCATGGTAAATGGCAAGTTGGTATAGAGGTACAATAAATATTTGGAATCATAATTGGATTCCCAATGAATCATCCCCTCTTATCAAATGGGATGACTTAAACACTAGTGATTATCAATGGGTCTCTCAACTCATAGATACTTCTCAATCTTAATGGAAAATTCTCATTCTTCAACAATTTTTTACAAATGCACAAGTTAACTCAATTCTTACTATGCCTATTCAGCCACAACAACAAGATTAATATATTTGGCCTTTGACATCTACAAGAGTTTTCACCACCAAGTCCACTTATCATCATTTATGTAGTATTACTTCGAAGAATAACCTTATTCCTGGATTTCATGCTACTTTCTGGTTACACTTCTGGAAGCTGCGGATACCAAACAAGTTCCAAATTTTCTTGTGGAAGATTATACCATACAAGTTTCTCTGCCTGTTTGCAACTGCAGTTTGGTATGTTTGTTTACCTCAACATTACCATTATATTCAGCAACTTCCAACAATATAGTCTTGGATCAGAAGTTGGACTTCTTCAACATGTCCTATCAATTTTACTTCCACTACTCATTCTATTCTAGCAATTGCAGCAACCCTCTGGAATCTTTGGAAATTCAAATGTCAAGTTATTTTCTAGCATACTAACCGAAATCCTACAGTGTTATATATTGCATCTCCCATTATCTTAGTAGGATTTCAATTGATAATATTGCACATCATAATTAGCATCACATGCATACTTTAGATCAACGTCTATATTGGTTTAAACCACCACCTGACAGTATAGAAGGAAAATGTTATTCGATTATAGAATGTATACTTTTACAAAATATCAAGTTTAATAAAAAGCAATAATACAAAAAGAAAAGAAAGAATGAAAAGCAAAGCAAAGTAAAGCAAAGCAGAGGCTAATACAAAATTACAGGAAGATGCTATCCCAATCCAGTAAGGTTTTTATTAAAATATACAGCGTAAGCTAGCAACCGCTCATTTTTCAACGATTCATTTGCATTATTAGAGTTATTCAACTATGCACGTCTTTGCTTATTGTATTAAAACGCCTTGACAATCCACCTGCATCATGTCTTCTTGGATTCCCAGTTTCAAGATAAAATTGAGTCCAATATTCCTACAAAGTGTGGTACGTTGATGTTGAACACCATTGATAGGATCAAGCGTAAAAAGAACACAACCTATATAAATAGTTTTATCTTTATGCAGACTATATTTTGGACCGCGAACTTTAGCTACTGAAGCATTTTGTGTTTCTGATGACTCTGCTAGTTTTTTTTTTTTGTTTTTTTTTTATAACTTTCCATTTATTTTTTTTCTGATTTAGGTTCACAGAGAAAGCTTTGATGATTAATTAACCGAAAAAGTCTGAAATTAGAAGAGATTTGTTGGAGATTATGGGTATCAAAGGTGTGATTTTGAAATGGAAAAATATTGAACTTATAGATGATGAAAAAAAGATTCGTTGGATGAACTAGCCGTTGTCGATTAAGGCTTGGCCGATCGATCAAGTTTATAAAGTCGAGCAACTCAAGTTGAACCAATTGGTTTAACTTAAAACGGGATGGGTAAATCTTCGGATTTGGGCATTTTCTTATCCCATTTAAACATTTAGGTATCCATTGTGGGACTGAAATGGATAAATTTGCCCATTTTACTTGTCCCCATCGTGCTTGATCTAACTGGCTCCTTATTCAACCTATCCATATCAAATGTATAAAGAAAAATATTGCACGCCATACACCATTAGTGGAATAAGTCCCTAAAAGAATAGTCGAATTTTGTGCTCACTCCTCCAAATAGTGTATATTTGGCATGTTAGTTTGATTGGTTGATTAGTATATGGATGATCCATTACAATCCGTGTTTAAAATCTCGACCCTCGTTACATAACTCCCAGATTTAAATCAGTAGTGGAAATTAAAATATCACGTGCACTGCACACTAACGAATTTGCACAAAATCGGACTGCCAAAAGAAACCTGGCTAATTTGAGGCCTACCACTAGAAGTTAAAATAGGACATTTTGAAGTAAAAAAAAACACTTACCCAACTATTTTTATTAATGGATAATATGCCCCTGATTAATTAGTGTTAATTAATTGTGTTATATTCGAATTAATTGTTTTAGTTGTGAAATTGATTGTTGTTAATGATTAATCAAGATTGAGAAATTTTGATTGTTTTTTTAAAGAACATCAAATTAGAATTGGTGGATACGATGACACACATATTTTGATTCTTGTTTGATATTCTTCATTTACGAAGAACATGAGGAATCAGCGTATATGGGTCATCATATTAACCGATTGTAAAAAATCACACTCTAGTATCGGTCGGTATTTATATTCATATTGAACGATTGTAACCAAAAAAACAAACATAAAAAAATAACAATTTGCTCTTACCCAGAATCAGTTGATATCAATCTCCACATCAACCGACTATGTGTTGATGTTGAAAAACATCAAGCATAATCGGCCATCGTGTATGTCCATATTGGCCGATTATTTTTTATCCCATAAATTTTTAAAAAATTTCTGAACCCACGAAGAACTTGAACGAACAATCGTCTAATAAGTGCATTTATATCAATCAGTTCTAGCAAAACAAAATTGCAAAAAAACTCTTGGATTTGAATTTTTTACGGTCGGCACTTATGATGGATTGTATTCGCCGATTGTGATCAATCGGCTATAAAAATGAAAAACATATACCGATTTCAGATTGATGTTCTTAATCCATGAAGAACATTAAGAAAAACCGGTCATAAAATGAAGAACATATATCGATTCTTAGTTGATGTTCTTCATGGATCAAGAACATCAAGAACAATCGGTCATCGTGTAAATGTCTTATTGGCCGATTGTTCTTAAACCTAAAGAAATTCCAAAATTTTAAAAAAAATCAAATAAGAAAAATTGATTTAATTTTTTTTTATTAATTGGTTTTAAAAGAAATGAAAATATATTGAAATTATTAGAAATAAGGATATAAATTTAATTTTAACTTGTGAGGATAATTTAATAATTTTGCCCTTTTTAGACATCCCTTATTTCCTCATTTACGTGAGAATTTTTTTTGATAGGCATCAGATAAAATGGGTAGCCTCAAATTAAGGTCATGTCCTATGCACATAGCAAATGATCATATTTGATCAAAAACACCCATTGCACATAGTAAATGATCAAATTGATTAAATTTTTACATAAAAATTTACTAATTTCTCTACTTTTTACTCTCAATTATTATACAATTTTTTTTCCAAATGGCACAAATTGCAAATTTTGATTTAGCAACACAACTAGATTTTTCTGGAGTTATACTTGAAGCCGTTGTTAGTAAAATATGTGATGGTTATAAAAAAATAGAGAGTGGAAAAAGAGGTCTTCAAGTTTTAGATGTTAACCAAGTCGCATCGAAAAGAAAAAGAAAAAAGTTCAAGGCAAGACACATGAGGGTAATTTTTTTTGAAAGTTAGCAGTACTTCTCACAAAAATAAGGGAAAATCTTTTCAGGAGCGCATTGAATGGAAGATACGTCAAATGAAGATAAACAGGAGGCCCAAGATTGTCAGAGATTTTTACTGAAGTGCTTAAATTTTTACTGTCCTAGTTTAGATATTGTAGAAGAGCATAATATAGTAGCAAATTAATGTAATTGAGAAGTGTTTAAGTTAGTAAGATATGTGATGGTAATTGAGATTAATGTTTAAATTAACTGAATGAAATTGTTAATTAAACTTGCAATCAAATTGTTCAATCAAATTAACTCAAATTGTTCGATCAAATTCATTAATAATTAAATTAAAACAGACTAGTTTTTGATTCAATACATAAAATCAAAATTACATATTTTTCATTCAATTAAATATATAAAATTAAAACTACATATTATTTCCTGATTGATTTCCTTGCTGGGGAAAAATCCAGGTATATTTAGGGGATAGCCCCCTTGTGCTAACATGGCCGATATAGTAGCAGCTTGAGTAGCTTCAGGAGGTTTAGTTTCATCACCATAATATGGAAAAGGAACCGAAGGAAGCTGAGAACTGGATGCCCCAACGTCTCGAACCGCCTGATACTCTGTGAAGTCTCCTACTCTTGGTTGACGGGTGCTAGAGAATAAAAGTCAAGATAACACATGTCCAATGATTAGGGAACGAAGCAGAGATTCATAGAAGAGCGAGAAGCACACAATCAAAGTCTTATAAAAGTTAGAATGGATGACAGATGTGAAAGATTGAAAGTATCATCGCATGATCGACACGTAAGAACGGGAAAGTAGTACTGTTCTGATCGAAGTAAGAGCATTAAATGCGAATGGAACGGGAAAGTAAGAGCATTAAATACCTATAGATCGGGAAAGTAAAAATCCTAACATTAGTTGTTTGACTGACACCGAGGATCGGGAAGAGGATGACTCATAAAATACGAGATTGACACCAAGGATCAGGAAGAAGATGACTCAAAGAATACGAAAGACACGTGTCAATGATAAAAGGTTATGAACCAAAAAGATGAAAGCATGACAATGTACAAGCAAGAAGCTGCCTGACAACCGCACGATGATCCTGATCCAAATATAATCTTAAAATAAAGGGAACGTAAGGAAGTAACGGGATAAGAGGTATCGGACCAAAAGAATATAGCGGAACGATAACCAATAAATCGACAGACAAGATCGGGAAAACATGATTCATCAAGCATAAAGGATATACAGAGAGGAAAAAGAAAGGGACCCATTGAACGACCTATAAGTAGAGAAGTTCATTCATCAAAGAGGGGATCGGGAAAAAGGAGGAGAAAAGAAGACTAAGGAAAAATAGGGGAATCAAAAGAAAGCTATTAGGTATGTATTTAGAGAATAATATGAGATTATTAAAGTGTGAATGTATTTATTCCTTACTTGTAAAAAATCTTGAACTTGATAAGTATAATTCTAATTGAATGTCCAATTTGGTGAATTTTTGTTCTTTAATATTTATGATTGATGTGTTCATATGATTTGATTTGAATATGTTGATGATATAGTGTAGCAAAATGTATTGTAAGGATTTTAATCTAGATCTTTCGACAAATCATTGGTTGTTTTTGTTGATGAGAATTTTGGCATAAACAAGGGGTATAAAGATTCGTAAATAATTGATTACCCCCTGGAGTTGTCAAATCCATTCTTATGGGCTCAAGTGTCAATAAAGTTTCTTGCACGTTCTCCTCTGGTGTGACAGCACTTCTTTGACTGCTTCTACGACTGCCTCTACTTCTCTGAATTGCATGACTTCGTTGACTCTGATGACTTGCACCTGGACTGGATTCATCTAGAATATTAAGACTCAATGTGTCCGTCATTTGTTCTAGGAGCTCCATGTAATGTCTCTCCATTTGTTTTTGTCGCCGATGATAATCGTTCAACCTTTGCCGCATCTCCAGTTCTGAAGCTTCTACCCCCAATAGGGATACAACCGTTCCATAGCTTGAGAAGTAACTGTAATGTTTACACGCTCCCCTTCTAGATTGATACTCGGCACATCTCAGTTAAACGGTGGTATTAATGACGAAGAAGATGAACCTCCCTCGCCACTGGGATAAACAAAGGAAGCTGGTGGAGGTTGGGATGGAAGAAACGCGGCATCAAGTGGTAATCTACCTAGATCTGGCACATCCATAACTCTCACATGTTGCGGCTCCATTATAATGTTAAGCTTGTTAATCCTGTTGAACCAACTGATATAATCACGATCGTCAACAGGGTCCTCGACCAAGTCATTCGCATGAGCCCATTCTTGAACATTTTCCAACAACCTAAGGTAATCCGCAAAGGAAATCTCCCCGCTTGGAAGTGGGTTGATAGATTTTAATGTTCTCCCTTGAAGCTGTAGAAGGAGTCTTTCCCCAAAGTACCAAACACCTTTTCGGAATTCAGCACTGTGATTCACAGATCGACGTGAACTCAAATGTAGCATCCTTTGAGTGGCGTCAGTGTGGTACTGTGGATGATCCGCATACGGCATAGGAATAAATTTTTGCCTTGTTCTGATTGTTTGTTGAATCCTGTTAGCTCAGAGTGTTGACCATCATTTTGCTGAAAAGGATACCAGTTGGCAGACCAGTATTTCTCTATAATGGGAAAAACAACGGGTTATTGAATAAGAACAGGTTCACCAACACGCAAGTTAGTATACCACCAATACTATGAAAACTTTGGAAAATTTAATTAGTTAGTAAATGTAACATTTATAATTTTATAAGAAAAATATAAACTAATTAGTTATTTACCTCCAAGATTTCCCAAAAACAATTCAAACTTGGACTGGCGCCCGCACAACTTCTGAGGCCGATATAGATTGAAGATAATAGTGTAGACCCACAGTCATACCCTAGAGCTGACTCTAAGTCCTCAAGTGCTTCGAGAAAACCAATAGGTGTCACTGAGGTAGCATTTGAAAAAAAAAACAATTGTCTTATCACCCATAACAAAAACACTCTTTCGAGTTCAACATAGTGCTCAAGTTTCTCTTCTTCAGGATGCTCTTTCACTTTCTCTGCATAACGTTTTAAAAAAGCTTTCAACCCAGAGACTTTGATTCTATCAGCTTTAAGAGCTATGTGCTCATTATTTCCTTTCTAATTAGAAGTATACAATACAAGGCGTTTTTTCCATCTATCTTGTGCTCTCCATTTATGTTGGTCATATGGAACTATATCCCTCGCATAGTATTCCCGTCAACATATAAATATCTAATGATGTAACTCTTACAAAGAACATTTTGAAATTAATTTTCGTCTATGAATCCTAAAGTTTGTTAAATCTAAAGTTTGCATATATAAAACCAAAAATAAATATGCAAAAAATTAATTAGAGAACAAACAAACTTACTGCATCCGAAGTCCTTAAATTAGAACGTATGTTTAGTCTTCCACCAACGTTCTAATATTACTTGAACAACAATTGTCATATGGTTCTTAGGGTTTAACAAATATATACGATGCCACGGATATTTGCAGACTCTTTCTTTAACTGCATCAGGGAGCCACTCATACACAATATGAAATTTAGTTAACCCACCTCTTAGCCTGGTATATTGACTTCTCTCTTAATGGCCTGATATATGACCTTCCACTACACCAGTACCCGTAAATTGTCTAACCTCTTGGAACCCCTCATCTCTATCCTGATTCCAGTTCAGTCCATCACTTGGACCGCCTCTTGGTTGACCTTTTCTGTTTCTTTTATTTCTTAAGAAATTCTTTATGGCAGAAAATTTTTTTGCAGTAATTTTTTTTTAACTCTTATGTTTCTAGATGTAAAAATGTGAAGAGGATGTAATATTGTGAAGGAGAATTGGTTATTTATAGACAATAGGAAGTCGGTCATGGGTGGTGAAAACTATGTTGAACGATATAGTGTTTATCGTCAGCGACCAACTCTTAATCGCCGATAGCTTTTTCCATATTGGCCCACCTTGTTTGTCCAGTCACCTGGCTAGACAAACTAACCCATTTGAGAGGGTTGATAGTGTCAACACAATGCCAAAAGGATGACCTCGGAATATATACATATCAAGGATTGTTCCAGAATATCTGCATTTCAACAGATTATCCTCAACCAGAATATATACATTCATGTTTTGTGTATATCTTCACATATATGCAGCCCTACATAATATTTGCAATAATGTTTGTATATATCTTCATATACTGCATTTTTGTATAAAGCCTCTCTTCTACACAAAAATTGATAAGAAAGAAATACAATACAAAATCATAATTCTGTCTAATAGGATCTGGCCTAACAACGGTCAAACACAGTTGAAACTTGAAACCACAACTTTGTACAAATGAAGGTACTGTAGTCACGTATTAGATATGGGGACAACGTCCTTCTTTCTTCTAGACAAGCAGTGCAGTGCAGTGCAGTGCAGATTTCTCACCGAGGGTTGAAGGCCGAGAGAGATGAGGATAAGATTGATTACCTTGATGAAGAGATAATCAACTAAGAAGGCCATGGAGGATCAGGGATCAAGGAGAGAGGGAGGGAAGGCCCATCTTCAGGTGATTTTCGTTTTTTAATACCAACATTTTTTGCCATTATTTACTGATTGAGTAGGTTGATGTTCCTAATTATTTGTTAATCTTGAACTTTAGTTCTTCATTTGATTCATAATCATATTGGGATTCTCTAATTCATAGTTGAAAAATTTAGTGGTCATGAGTTGAAATCCATGTCTAATTAGAGAAACCTAATACTGACAGTAAGTTTTTAGGACTCATATCGATTCATATGCGGAACTAGAGGAATATTTGGTGATCATTATTCTTAAAACACTTGCTTAAACATGTACTAGTTAGAACATCCACAATGCAAGGTATTTATACCAAAAACAATTTATTCACAATTGATTGCTTTGTCTAGCAATTCGGAAACATTTGCTTAGTGAAAATGCCAAATTTGGCGATTTCAGATGGCAATAGGTAAATGTAACTACATGCCAGTATAGGTGAATTGTACAATCATCGTGGAGTAAATGACATAGTCATATCTCTCTTGGTACTAAACTGGTCTGAATCACCGACTGAGTACTGGCTTATTGTTACTGTATACAAATCTGTTGGCTCAGATGCTAAATCTGTTCGCTCCTCATTGTGTTTACGGTAGTGGTCCTGCATTGATGCGTGTGTTGATGATGACAATTTTCTCAAACTTTCTAGCTCCATAGCAACTTCTTTCATTGTAGGCCTATCTTCACTCTTCAAACTGAGGCATCTCTTTGCTAGTTTTGCAACTGCAAGGACTTGCTGTCGGTTCCCATCAGCCACTACCCGAGTATCAACCACATGGAGCACATTGTTTCCTTTCATCAATGAAATGAAATATGATGCGATGTTACGTTGTTCTTCGGATCTTTCCAAAGAAATAGGTTTTTCTCCTGTTAGTAGTTCTACAAGAACTATGCCAAAACTATAGACATCACTTTTACCTGTCAACTGGCCAGAATGATGGTATTCTGGATCCAAATATCCTAAGGTCCCCTGAACAAGTGTGTCTATTTCGTTCTGATCCAACAGATTTAACCTTGATGCTCCGAAATCAGCAACTTTTGCAGTGTAGTTTTCATCTAACAGTACATTCGCAGATTTGATATCTCTATGAATAATTGGGATAGAAGCTGCAGAGTGTAAGTATGCAACCGCACCTGCAGTTTCGGCCGCAATCCTCAACCGACTTTCCCAAGAAATGGATGACGACATACCATCCTTGCTTGTATGAATATGTTGTGAGAGGGTGCCATTAGAAACATATTCATAGACAAGTAAAGGAACTTCAGTCTCTAAACAACATCCCAAGATCTTTACAACGTTTCGATGGTTAACCTGTGTTAGGATAACAAGCTCATTTATGAATTCTTCAATTTGACTCTGATCAGCTATTTTTGATTTCTTTATGGCCACGATACGGTTATCAGGCAAAGTTCCTTTGTAAACTATACCATGACCTCCACGCCCGAGGATCAATTTTTCATCATAATTTTTGGTTGCCAATTTTAGCTCTTCTGCTGTAAAGATCTTTGCTGAGGACTCTCCACTACTTTCTTGTGATGATATTTGTTGCTTTAGAAGTAAACCTCCATTCTTTTGAAAGAATTTAGCCTTGAGCAGGATTTGCTTTCTCTTCCTCATGCTGAAGTATAACCAAGAACTACCTATAATTAAAAAGAAGAAACCTAATGCAATACCTGCAACATGCAACATCGGGTCAGTTTGATATCAACTAACTAAAACATGCACAGTATATCCTATATTGAATTAGGATGCAACCAAAAGATAGTTTTACCGAGAGAGATCTTAAGCACTGGAAACTCTTGATTGTTGTGAAAGCAACCACTCCCACCTCTTATCCCATCACCACGACTTCCTTTTGGACAAGAACATTTATAACTTCCGATGGTGTTTGTGCAAATTCCTATACAAGGACTTTGACCCTCACACTCGTTTATGTCTGTTTCAAATATATTTAACTAGTATCAGCTCCACAATTCCATTAGAAGAAAATGTATTGCAGCTTTGTATATCAATAGACATGTACTGTTGTTGTCATATCTATTCAAATCATGTTCAAGTTCATCCTAAAGAGAGAACATATGCTTATTATATAAAGGAGACATGGTTAAAGCTACTCAGTCTGGTGGTGTATGTATAGGGCAACACTTTATCTATGTGTATTGCTGAAGATTTATCGAGTTGGCCAATTAAGTCATCTCTTAGATCGGTAGGTAACTATTTACATGGGAACACAATAACACTAAATGGATTTTTGGTTTGAACATTGACGGGAGGTGGTGATCTTAGCGCATTTTAGTGAATCAAAATCAGTTGCTTTATTTTTCTGTATCATATTGATGCAACTAAATATGCTTTCTGCTTTCTATACAAATGCAACAAAAAAGTATTCCATATTTAGCTTTGCCGATACGTTTCAGTTCTCATAGACCAATGATGCAGGAAATTGTTATTTTACATACCTTGGCATCCAGGACTGAGATACGGGTTACCCGCATATCCATCTTTGCAGGTGCAAAGATATCCGGGATTGTTGTCAGAATTAATGCAATAACTATTTACTTGGCATGCAAAATTGATCATATCTTTTTTTGCATCTTCACAAGTCTTGTTCCCAATGGCCCAATCAAGCACAATAGGTACATCTTCTCCTTTGCTTATGAAATTACTTCCATCCAAAATATCTGATGCATTGAACGTGTAGTAATCTTGTTCGGCTATAAAACCATAACTACAAGGAGCAAAAGTTGCAGAAATGTTCTGCGATGTGAATTTTGACACCCTAGCTTGATACCTTTTTAGCCCCTTGGGGATGGTACTCTGGCAACACCCTTTGCCAAAGCAAGACCCTTCCATTGCACTTTCCTTACTATTACACTCTGAAGAACACGAGCTCGAGTAATTTTTTAAGTCTGGTCCAGATATAGTTGCATATGTGTTACACCCAATCGCAAAGAACATGTTTTCGGTATATGATAATGTAAACGGAGTCCTACTGGCGTCTATCGAGGCCACTGATAGATCGAGTGTTATGTTACCCAAGTTGTTGTAGCATAAGGTAGCTAGCGTGTTTTTAATGCGAATTTTGGTTTCTGATATATCTATGACTTCAACATTACCTGTATCTAGGAAGGGCTTGGGAGGGTGGAAAGAAGTATTGCAAGTAACTCTATAATCAAACCCTGTCCCCCCAATTGAGCAACCATTCCCATTTG
The DNA here is from genome assembly GCA_023531435.1 of Papaver californicum. Taxonomy (NCBI): domain Eukaryota; kingdom Viridiplantae; phylum Streptophyta; class Magnoliopsida; order Ranunculales; family Papaveraceae; genus Papaver; species Papaver californicum. Next base: position 2,210,825 of record JAJJMC010024047.1, on the reverse strand, counting down.
GGTTGATTATTCCAAACGGATAGGGAATTGAAATGTTTCCGCATTTTGCATCACAACCTGCTTTTGTCTTTAAGAATGGAGGAGGAACAGGTGATGACGATGATGCTAAGGCTAAGAAGAGCAACTGCAAGAAATACAATAGTTGCAGAAACATAATGCAATGTGTGCTATTCTGTTTGAAATGATGTAGCTAGGATGATGATGGTGTTGCAGAAGAAGGTTAACACGGAATTATTGAGAGAGAATGAGAAAGGGAGAGAATATGATATTATATGCAACTAGAAGATTTGACTTTGAACTCTCTTCTCTTCTCTTACCAGTTGCAACTTGCAGGAGCAACCTTGACTTTTAAAGGTCAGTAACTTATGACAGATATGTAATACTAATTCAGTATTGCATTATTCCTGATACCTGTCTACACCTACCACTGCTACATTTTTGAATTGGAATAATGTCTGTAACATTTTTTTTCAAATTGGCAACTGGTCTAGATTCTTTGTTAGTGGTAGGATTACAATTTCCAGTAAGTCAAAGCTAATGGGTAAAACCAAAATGAGGAGTCAAGACATGGGAATTTAGTCAGGGAGGTTTAGAATTGTTTAAAGCTGAAAGGATGGGGTTTGTTTTAGCTGAAAATTCTTCGCACGAATCTCTGTTCTACAGCAATCTACAAGGTGGCTGAGGTAGCAGAATCTCAGCCGTTCATCTCCAACCATAGTTCCCACCGATCTCAAAGTTACCGGAGTTTTGACCTCTGCTCCATTTTCTTACAGTGGTTGACTAGTTAATTAAGCTAACTTTGTCAATGACAGCGCGCTCGACGTATAATGGTGGAGAGAAACAGGCATATCTCATGGTGCTTAAGGTAAACATTTTATATGCTATTACCTACTCCTACTACTATGGTTTTTTTTTTCTTTATCTTTTTATCAAAGTCTTCTCTTCATCGACTCATAATATGATTTTCAGCATTAAATTTGGTTTTAAACTTTTGGTTGTAGCATTTAATCATTCACCTACGACTTATCAACTATACATATTTTAATTCAGGAGAATGAGATGTTTGACCATTGTGAACTGCACTCCAGTACTAGATTCATCTTTCTAATTTGGTATGTATGATAGTATAAAAATGAAGATAGCTGCTATTAATGGGACCTTTTTCTTCTTTTTTGCTGTTAGGCGATAGGACTTGCCTTACATCGACTCAATGGTCGTAAATAGCAGGATTTATAAAGGGATGCCAAATCTTTGTTTACACAAAAACTATAAACATACCCTATTTATTTTTTTACGTACGGTGCATACAGTATACTAGAGTTAAAGGTATCGGGAGGGATGCAGCATAGTCATCGCAAAAAAAAATAAAAAAGTTGGCTTGTTTCTAAGAAAAAATAATAATGTTGACATCACTAGAATTGTATGATTAACAGTTGATACTTAAGCGGTAATGTCCCACCTTGCAAGTCTTTGTGAAGAAAATGTAAAACAACTCCGATCGTGGATGCCTCTTCAGTAGCTATATATTTCAAGGGACAAATTCAAACCAAAGTGCGCTGTAACGTCCTTCGGAAAATATTTTTATAGGTCTGAGTCGATATCTAGCTTTCATTCTAACTAAATTGGTGATGTACGGGGATATTTAATTTTTTATAATAGTTACCTTCCGATCAAGTTCGATGACAATTTTTGATTTAGTGTGACGGGATTTTATCCTGTTTCGTCGTGACGGTTGATGAGAATTTTTCTTCAGTCTTTTTTCTTCTTTATTTTTTTTCCTTTTGTTATTTAGTTTGTATGGGTAGTCCCTCAATCACATAAATAACGGTTAGTCGATTTGCGGTGTTGTCCATCCACTGTAGGTGACATTGACCCGGTACAATTAATATTGGGTGTATACGAAGTGTAATAATTTTAAAACAAAATAGGTAATATGAAAGTGGATTTATATAACCCCTAAATATTTGCATCAATCAAATTATGTCAAGTGTCTTTACGAAAACTCTCGTTTCACAAAAACCACAAAAACTTTATTTCGATCAAGGTTTGCTCACCATTTAATGTGGAAGTTTTATTTATCTAGGCTTTTAAATCTTTAGATGGTGTTTATTCTAATTTTGGTGTAAGTGCCGGAACTCATTTGATTTGACTAAGCAAATTGGGGGATGAAGTGATTAAAAAAAGAGAAATACAAAACGTTAAGCTTCTCAAGCATTTCCTCATCAATATAACATGATGCGTATACAAGTACTCCATTGAATCTGTGAATCCAGATATCTTATCAGTCCTAAGTAACGCAAAAGGGATAAAAAGTATATTCAAGATTTCATACAACCAACAAAATTACTCGATACAGTTACCGCGAAATGTCCATAGACATTGACATATTTGTACTGAACAGGCCAGAATCAACATCAGCACTGGAGTTTAATGGTACAGGATAAAGGTCTGTTGGTTCAGTCCCTGTGTTGGTTGCCTCTTCATGGCTTTGGCTATGCGCCGGAGATTCAAATCTTCGCACTCTTTCTAGCTCCATCGCCACTTGTTTCATTGTTGGCCTATCATCACCTCTCAAATGAAGGCATCCATGTGCAAGTTTAACAACTGCAAGAACTTGGTCTCGGTTCCCTTCAGTTGCCACTCGAGCCTCAAGAACCTCTACCACATCGTTCTCTTCAGTCAATGAATGAATATTATTGTGACTCTAGTTTCCTAACTTGGGCATTACATTACAATAATGTACCAATATATTGTTTCCTAATTTTGTTGTAATTTCCTAGTAATTAAGGTTTCCTAACTTAATTCTTTTTCTTGTATATAAATACAGATATTGTAATTCATTGGAGATAAGAAATAAAAAGATTTTCTTCATATTTTTCTTTATGGTATCAGAGCCAGGTTGGGTCTTCTGAAACGGATAACTTGACTATTTCCGATATGGGTAAACAGTCTTCGCGTATTCGACGTCCACCAGTTCACTTGAAGGATTATGTCTGTCACACTGCCCGCTGTTACACTACGTCGTGTTATGATCCCATTTCAACTTCACTCACTCCTCCAAAGTCCTCAGGTACTCCGTATCCCTTAGCTCATTATGTTAGTTGTGATAAATTCTCTTTGCCGCACAAACGTTTTTTGGCTGCTATTACTGCAGAAACGGAACCAACTAGTTTTTCTGAAGCCATGAAAAATCCGAAATGGCGGACGGGTATGCAAGAAGAAATACATGCTTTAGAAACTAATGGGACATGGAGCATGGTGAAGTTGCCTCCTGGAAAGAAGGCAATTGGATGTAAATGGGTTTATAAAATCAAATATAATTCAGATGGTTCTATTGAGAGACACAAGGCTCGATTAGTCGTTTTGGGAAATAACCAAAAGGAAGGGATTGATTATAAAGAGACGTTTGCTCCGGTTGCTAAAATGGTGACTGTTCGAGTTCTTTTGGCACTTGCTGCAGCTAAACAATGGGAACTTCATCAAATGGATGTGCGTAACGCTTTTCTTCATGGTGACCTCACTGAAGAGGTTTACATGCGCCCTCCGCCAGGATTTGCAGGTGCTTCTCCGGGTATGGTATGTCAGCTGCGTAAGTCTCTGTATGGTCTTCGTCAAGCACCTAGAAATTGGTTTGCAAAGCTTCGATCTTCCTTAATTTCTTATGGGTTTACTCAGTCTTATTCTGATTATTCGCTTTTTACATATAAGCGACATGACATTTTCTTAGCAGTTCTGGTTTATGTTGATGACTTGATTATTGCTGGCACTCACTCTGACAAGATTTCGTCTTTTAAAAGCTATTTGCATACTTGTTTTCACATGAAAGATCTTGGAAAGTTGAAGTATTTTCTGGGCTTGGAGGTGGCGCGTGGCTCACAAGGAATTTTTTTATCTCAACGCAAATATTCTCTTGATATTATTGCAGAAACCGGTTTATTAGGAGCCAAACCAGTTTCTTTTCCTTTAGAACAGAACCATGGCTTGGCAGTTGATGACAGTGCATTTATGAGTGATCCTGAACAATATAGAAGATTGATTGGACGTCTTATTTATTTAACTATTACACGTCCTGAACTTTGTTATTCAGTGCATATTTTGGCTCAGTTTATGCAGTCTCCTCGAGTACGTCATTGGGAAACTGCTTTACGTGTTGTTCGTTATTTGAAAGGTCAACCTGGACAGGGAATTTTACTTCGTACAGATTCGGATCTGCGTGTGACAGGTTTCTGTGATTCTGATTGGGCGAGTTGTCCTTTAACTCGTCGTTCACTTACTGGTTACTTTATGTTTCTTGGTTCTTCGCCGGTCTCCTGGAAAACTAAGAAACAAGTGACCGTATCTCGGTCCTCTGCGGAAGCCGAGTATCGATCCATGGCGTCAGCAACTTGTGAGCTTAAGTGGTTAAAAGGTTTGTTACGATCTTTCGATGTTACGCATTCTTCTCCCATGCGACTTTACTGTGACAGTCAGGCTGCGCTTCATATTGCCGCAAACCCAGTGTTTCATGAGCGTACTAAACACATTGAAGTGGACTGCCATTTTATTCGGGATGCTATTACAGACGGCCTTATTTCTACACACTATGTTCGTACAGGAGATCAGCTAGCTGATATTTTTACTAAGGCACTTGGACGAAAACAATTTGACTATCTTCTTGACAAGTTGGGTGTTCGTAACTTGCACACTCCAACTTGAGGGGGAGTATTGTGACTCTAGTTTCCTAACTTGGGCATTACATTACAATAATGTACCAATATATTGTTTCCTAATTTTGTTGTAATTTCCTAGTAATTAAGGTTTCCTAACTTAATTCTTTTTCTTGTATATAAATACAGATATTGTAATTCATTGGAGATAAGAAATAAAAAGATTTTCTTCATATTTTTCTTTAAATATATACAGCAATGTTCTTTATATTATCTGGCCTGATTCTTTCTCCTGTTAAGAGTTCTACAAGAACTGCACCAAAACTATAAACATCGCTTTTATCTGTCAATTGACCAGATTGATGGTATTCAGGATCCTAATGTCCCTTGAATTTTTGCGTTTATTTCAGCAAGATCCAAAGGATTTAACCTTGATGCTCCAAAATCTGCAATTTTCGCAGTGTAGTTTTCATCTAATAGTATATTGGCAGATTTAATATCTCTATGAATGATGGGTATAGCTGCAGCAGTGTGTAGATACGAAAGTGCACCAGCAGTTTCGGCAGCAATCCTTAACCGACTTTCCCAAGAAAGGGACGAGGAAGATACCTCATTCTTTGAATAGATGCGGTCGGAGAGAGTGCCATTGGAAACATATTCGTAAACAATCATGGGAACTTCGGTCTCTAAACAGCATCCCAAGACTTTCACAACGTTTCGATGGTTAACTTGAGTTAAGATGACAAGATCATTAATGAATTCTTCAACTTGTCTCTCTTCAATTTGACTATCCTTGGCTGTTGATTTCTTAATTGCCACGATCCGGTTATCAGTTAAAGTTCCCTAGTAAACAATACCCTGGCCTCCACGACCTAGGACTAATTTTGCATCATAGTTTTTGGTTGCCAATTTAAGCTCTTCTGCTGTAAAGATTTTCGCCGATGATTCAACACCATTTTCATGTGACGATATTTGTTGTTTTAACAGTAAACCACCATTCTTTTGAAAGTATTCTTCTTTGAGTTTGATCGACTTTCTTTTCTTCATACTCAAGTATACCCACGAACTTGAGGGAATTAGAAACAAGAAGCCGAAAGCAATCCCTGCATCAACATTTTATAAAAACATGCTTTTGCTACTACTTACAAAATGTACATACAAAAACTGATGCAACAAATGATTTCAGTTATATTAATAGCAATGAAGTCCTACCAAGTGATATCTGTAAGATAGGAGCATTTCGATCTTCCTTAATGCAACCAGTCCCACCTTTTCTTCCGTCCCCACGACTACCCTTTGGACAAGAACAATTGTAACTCCCAATGGTGTTTGTACAAATTTCTACACATGGACTTCCGTTTGGATCATCGCACCCATTCACATCTGCTCAAGTGCAACAATGTGTATATACATAGGGGAAATGATCAGTTGTCTGCGCGACTTTTACCAGAAGAAAATAAGGAAGCCGTAATTTTGTACATAACTTGGCATCCAGGACTGAGATAAGGGTTTCCGTCATAACCTTCATTGCAAGCGCAATGATATCCAGTATAGTTATCGGAATTGACACAGTGACTATTCATTTGACATGCGTAGCTGAATGCGTCCTTTTGTGCGTTCGTTACAATTCTTACTCCCTATCGCCCAGTCAAGAACGATGGGCACATCTTTCCCTTTACTAACAAAATTATAACCGTCGAAAATATCTGATAATTGGAAAGTATAATGATCTTTCTGACCAATGAATGCATAATTACAAGGGTTATAAGACCAAGCATACAGATTCGTGCCTTGCATCACTGTATTTGGAAGCTCTTGAGCCCTATGTGTACAGTATTTTGGCAACACCCTTTAAAGGCTGTGCAAGTTCCGTTTTTCACACTCTCTTTAGTCTCACAATTTAATGGACACGGTGGGCTACTGTAATTCTGCAGGTCTGTGAGAGTTGAAAACACATTACAGCCGATCGTAAAGAACATGTTCTTGCTATACGATACTGTAAATGGATATAGAGTAAAATCCATCCGAACCACTGGTTGATCGGACGTGAAACCAGCAGATGCATTGTCGTAACATATAATTGATGGGGTGTTTTTCGTTCGAATTTCGATTTCTGGTATATCTATGACTTCATGAATACCTAGGAAAGGTTTAGGAGGGTTGAAGGAAGTGTTGCAGATAATGCTGTAATCAAACCCAGTTCCAACAAAGGAGCACCCAGCATTCATCCCATTTCGACGTATTCCAAACCGGAACGGAACCGAAACATTCCCGCATTCGATTTCACACCCAACCTTTGCCTTGTAGAATGGAACATTAGATGTTGGTGGTGATGCTGCCCCTGCAAGAGTTAGCCATGATAGATGCAACAAGTATAAGAAAAGTTGCAGAAACATGATTTCCGATTGATAACATGTCTCTATGGGATAATTCTGTATACATAAATAGTATGATCCTTATCAACAGAGAGAGTTATAGAAAAGTAGGAATTAAAAAAAAATGAAATAGAAGTTGCATTTGACTTTGGATTGTTCTTCTCTTGCCAGCCAGTTGCTTATTGATTTGTTTGAGAACTGGAGAAGCCACTCAATCAGCTTTCTTACCATTTTAGTTTTCCAGAGAGCCCACAGTAATAAAAACCTATCGCGGTTAAAATCCTTAGGGTGTTTGTAAGGCTTGGGTTGTTCGACCACTTCGACTCCTCAAAGCCACGGTTTCCTTTTCTTTCCTTCTTCTCAGAGCAGCACTATGGAATTTGTTTGGTGCATAACTAGTGGAATAAGTCCCCAAAAGTATGAGCAGAGAGATCGTTGATGAAACCACAACTTTGTACAAATGAAGGTGTTGTACTCCATCTGTCCCAATAAAAATGATGTTTTTCAATTTAGTCTATTTTTAGATAAAAATAAAAAAGTGAAAGTATCACTTTTCTTAGAGCTGAAGTAGTAGTAGATGTGGGGAATAACGTCTTTCTTTCTTTCTTCCAGACTGTCAGTGCAGTACGGTACCGATTTCTTACCGAGGGTAAAGGCCGAGAGAGATGAGGAAAAGATTACCTAGATGAAAAAATTACCCAGATTTCCTAAGAAGGATTACGGATCGAGGGAGGCCCCATCTGGTGATTTTTCGTGTTTTATACCAACATTTCCTGCCATTATCTATTGATTTATGAATTTTCCTAGTTATTTATCTTGGAATTTAGTTTTAAAATTGAATATTGAAATTACAACTAAATCGTTCTAGTAATTTGATTCCTGTTCGCTAATTGAAAATCGAGTTTTCATGAGTCGAAGTTCTGCTTAATTTCTGAGAAACCTAATACTGACAGTAAGCAATTAGGACTCATATTGATTTATTTGAGGAAGTAGAAGAAGAATAATTTTGTAATCGTTATTCTTATATATACTTCATTAAACATGTACTACTTAGAACATCCACAACACTAGGTATTTATACCGATTATGTCACAAAAATTTATTTAGAATACTGTGTCTAGCAATTTAGAAACATTTGCTTAGCGCCAAATATGACAATTTCAGATACCAATAGGTAAATGCAACCATGTGGGAGTATAGGTGTAGTACACAATCAATCATCGTGGATTAAATGATATACTCATGTCTCTGTCTGTACTAAACTGGTCAGAATCACCGACTGAGTAGTGGCTCATTGGTACCGTATATAAGTCTGTTGACTCAGATGCTAAACCTGTTATCTCTTCATTCTGTTTACGGTAGTGATCTTGCATTGATGGGTATGTTGATGATGACGATTTTCTCAAACTTTCTAGCTCCGTAGCTACTTCTTTCATTGTAGGCCTGTTTTCACTCTTCAAACTGAGGCATCTCTTTGCAAGTTTTGCAACTGCAAGGACTTGCTCTCGATTCCCTTCAGCTACTACCCGAGTCTCAAGAACATGGAGCACATTGTTTCCTTTCATCAATGATATGAAATATGATGCGATATTACGTTGTTCTTCAGATCTCTCCAAAGAAATAGGTTTTTCACCTGTGAGGAGTTCTACAAGAACTACACCAAAACTATAAACATCGCTTTTAGCTGTCAACTGGCCAGAATGATGGTATTCTGGATCCAAATATCCTAAGGTCCCTTGAACAAGTGTGTCTATTTCATTTTGATCTAACGGATTTAACCTTGATGCTCCAAAATCAGCAACTTTTGCAGTGTAGTTTTCATCCAACAGTATATTCGCAGATTTGATATCTCTGTGAATAATGGGTGTAGAAGTTGAAGAGTGTAAATATGCAACTGCACCTGCAGTTTCGATGGCAATCCTCAACCGACTTTCCCAAGAAATGGATGATGACATACCATCCTTGCTTGTATGGATATGTTGTGAGAGGGTACCATTAGATACGTATTCATAGACCAGTAAAGGTATTTCAGTCTCTAAACAACACCCCAAGATCTTCACAACGTTTCGATGGTTAACCTGTGTTAGAATAACAAGCTCGTTGATGAATTCCTCAATTTGATTTTCATCAGCCATTTTTGATTTCTTAATGGCCACAACACGATTATCAGATAAAGTTCCTTTGTAAACTATACCATGACCTCCACGGCCGAGGATCAATTTGTCATCGTAATTTTGGGTTGCCAGTTTTAGCTCTTCTGCAGTAAAGATCTTTGCCGATGATTCTACACTACTTTCCTGTGATGATATTTGTTGCTTTAGAAGTAAACCTCCATTCTTTTCAAAAAATTTAGCCTTGAACAGGATTTCGTTTCTCTTCCTCATACTGAAGTATAACCATGCACTACCAATAGTTAAAAATAAGAATCCTAAACCGATACCTGCATCAACACATGTTCAGTTTATTTTTAATAAATTGAATCGAGCAGGTCAATATATAATAAACCGAGGCTGGAGAATTGTTAATGATTAGGTTATAATAACATTACAAAACAGTTTGTGAGGTAGATTTTACCGAGAGATATCTTAAACACTGGAAACGCTTGATTGTTGTGAAAGCAACCACTACCACCTCTCACCCCATCACCACGACTCCCTCTTGGACAAGAACATTTGTAACTTCCCATGGTATTTGTGCAAATTCCTACACAAGGACTGTTGTATTGATCCTCGCACTCATTTATGTCTGTTTCAAAAGTATTGGAAAATTTCAGCTCTGTTGTTGCATTAGAATATGGGCAGTTTTGTATACCAATAGAATTTACAGTTGTTATCATATCTATATCATTAGTCAGGGCATGTGTTTAGTGTCATTCTTGCGAGGAACTAGTCTTATTTTAGTCAAAGTAGAAACAGTTAAAACTACTCATTTCATTGGTGTCTTTTTAGGGTAACACTTGCACTAATAGGTAAAATTACAATAAGTATGTGTATCAGTGAATACGCATTGAAATGACGAATATGACTTGGATCAGGTAAAGTATTTTTGTAGGTTAATTGGAAATAGATATTTTATGAACAACATTGAATGATTTACAATTTGATGGATGGTATCAATGCGCACTATTTCTTTGTATCCTTCTTCTTGATGCAACTAAATATGCTTTCAGCTTATTATACAAAAGCAACAAAAGAGTATTCAACAGTTTGCTTAGTTTTCATAGATCAATGATGCAGGAATTTTTAATTTCACATACCTTGGCATCCAGGACTGAGATAAGGGTTTCCCTGGTATCCATCACTGCAACTGCAGCGATATCCGGGATTGTTGTCGGAATTTGTGCACATGGTATTCGCTTGGCATGCAAAATTGGTCAAGTCTTTTCGTGCTTCTTCACAAGTCTTGTTTCCTATGGCCCAATCTAGCACTACAGGTACATCTTTTCCTTTGCTTGCGAAAATATTTCCATCCAAAATATTTGATGCACTGAACGTGTACCGATCTTGCTCACCTATGAAAGCATAACTACAAGGATTAAAAGATGAGATATCAGAAATGTTCTCTGGCTGTCTTACCAAGAGCGAAGCTTGAAACCTCTTTAGCCCCTTCGGGATGGTACTCTGGCAACACCCGTTGCCAAAGCAAGACCCAGATTCCACACTTTCCCTACTCTGACAAGCTGAAGAACACGAGCTTGAGTAGTTATGTAAGTCAGGCCCATCTATAGATGCATAAGTCTTACACCCAATTCCAAAGAACATGTTTTTGGTATAAGAAAATGTAAAAGGAGTCCCACTGACGTCAATCCAGGCCAGACCCAGATCGAGCGTTATGTTGCCGAATTTGTTGTAACATACGGTAGCTAGCATGTTTTTAGTGCGAATTTCGGTTTCGGATATCTCTATGATTTCAAGATTACCTGTACCTATAAAAGGTTTGGGAGGCTGAAATGAAGTGTTGCAGGTAATCCCGTAACCAAACCCAACTCCATCAATGGAGCACGGATACCCATTCTGCTTTATTATCCCGAAAGGGTAGGGAACTGAAATGTTTCCGCATTTTGCTTCACAACCTGCTTTTGGTTTGAAGAATGGGGGAACTGATGATGATGATGCTAAGGTTAAGAAGAGCAGCTGCAAGAAATACAAGAGTTGCAGAAACATAATGCAATCTGTTCTATTCTGTTTCTTGGTTTGAGATTGATAATGATTTGGAGAAGAAGGTTGGTATACAATTAGTGAGAGAAAGAGGGGTGGGAATACAATACTTGTGAAAGTAGTAATTGAATTTGTGATGATAAGTAGAGGATTTGACTTTGAATTATTCTTCTCTTTTCTTACCAGTTGCAACCTTGATTTGGAGAGGCCAATTGATCGGACAGGTATATAAAACAAATATCACATTATTCTTGGTATCTGTTTACGCCTATACTGCTATTTTTCTAATATGTTATTCTCTGTGCATATAGTTGTGCAGTAGCATCATCTTTTAGTTTAAGACAAGAGCAAAGCCCCCACCATTTCATCCTAAACACTGAAATGGCTTGTTTTCACTTTTTTTTTGTGTTGTAGCCTCCTTACAATCATTGGTGTAGTTATTAAGCTGCCTTGTTGTTGACAGCTCAATTTATAGAGAGAGAAAGATGAGAACTGCGAATTTGCGACGTTTTGGGACATGGATAATGGTGGAGAAACAGGCCCATATCTCCAGGTGATATCTGGTGCTAAAAATTAAACAGTTTATGCTATTAAAGTTATTTGATAAAAGTCTTCTCTTCACTAGATATATGGGATTTTCAACATTAAATTTAGCTTTTTTATCTTTGACTTCAATCATTCAACTATAACTTATCAAATACATATTTGTTAGTTTATGTGAAACCATGATGAAATGTTTAATTTTCACAAACCAGAATCCTCATTGGACTAGCATCATGGGAATTAGAAATTAAAACAATAGCCTAACAATTTCAACTTAGGATATGGCTTGTTTCTACTATTATTGTTACTTTGTTAGATTGACTTATGTAATCTTACTCGAACTGATAAGCCCAAACTTTGATGTTTTAGACCCTCTTCCTTGCCCTAACAGGGGTTTAGTGATTGAACATTGGTAAAGTTTAAAGGTCTGTTGGGTCAAATTTTATTGGTTTGTTCTTCAGTTGATTTATAGTCTGGCTTAACACAAAACAACATGAATGCAACAGATATTCAAACATGTTTTTTTGGATGCATATAGCTACTGCCACAGCCCATCCTTTATGCCTAAGAAATTATACAATCATCGCTGGTTTGACGACATTGTCGTATCCCTCTCCAGACTATACTGGTCAGAGTTGCCAATAGAATAAGCGCTTGGTACAGTATATAGGTCTGTTGCCTCTGGTGGCGTCTTTGTTTGCTCTCCCGTGTGCTTTAGATAATAACCCTGCATTGCTGGGTGTGTTGATGACAGACTCTGATTTCTCAAACTTTCTAGCTCCATAGTGACTTGTTTCATTGTAAGCCTGTCTTCACCTCTCAAATTAAGGCATCTCTTAGCAAGCATAGCAACTGCGAGAACCTGTTCTCGTTTCCCTTCAGTTGCCACTCGAGCTCAAGCATTTCAAACATATCATTCCCTGTAACCAAAGAATGAAAATACATAGCAAAATTTGTTTTTCTTGTGGCCTAGCCAAAGAAATGGGCCTTTCTCCTGTTAAAAGTTCTACTAGAACAACACTAAAACTATAAACATCGCTTTTACCTGTCAACTGGCCAGATTGATGGTATTCTGGATCCAGATATCCCAAGGTCCCTTGAACAATTGTGTCTATTTCGTTTAGATCCAACTGATTTAACCTTGATGCTCCGAAATCAGCAACTTTTGCAGTGTAGCTTTCATCCAACAGTACATTCGCAGATTTGATATCTCTATGAATAATAGGTATAGAAGCTGCAGAGTGTAAGTATGCAACTCCACCAAAACTATAAACATTGCTTTTACCTGTCAACTGGCCAGAATGATAATATTCTGGATCCAAATATCCTAAAGTTCCTTGAACAAGTGTCTCTATTTCACTTTGATCTAACGGATTTAACCTTGATGCTCCGAAATCAGCAACTTTTGCAGTGTAGTTTTCATCCAACAGTACATTTGCAGATTTGATATCTCTATGAATAATTTGGATAGAAGCTGAAGAGTGTAAATATGCAATTGCACCTGCTTTTTCGGCCGCAATTCTCAACCGACTTTCCCAAGAAATGGATGACGACATACCATCCTTGCTTGTATGGGTATGCTGTGAGAGGGTGTCAGTAGAAACGTATTCATAGACAAGTAAAGGTACTTCAGTCTCTAATCAACATCCCAAGATCATCACAACGATGAATTCTTCAATTTGATTTTCATTAGCTATTTTTGATTTCTTAATGGCCACAACATGATTATCAGATAAAGTTCCTTTGGAAACTATACCATGACCTCCACGTCCGAGGATCAATTTCTCATCAGAATTTTGTGTTGCCAGTTTTAGCTCGTCTGCTGTTAAGATCTTTGCCGATGACTCCCCACTACTTTCCTATGAAGATTTTTGTTGTTTTAGAAGTAAACCACCATTCTTTTTAAAAACTTTAGCCTTGAGCAGGATTTCATTTCTTTTCCACATACTAATAGCTAAATCTAAGAACCCTAAACCAACACCTGCATCAACACATGTTTAGTGTAATTTTTTGTTAAATTTGAATCATGTTGGTCAATATATTATAATCCGAGGGTGAAGAATTGTTATGATTGGATTTTAGTAATAGATTCTAGTAATATTACAAAACAATAAGTAGGTGAGGTAGATTTTACCGAGAGATATCTTAAACACTGGAAATGCTTGATTGCTGGGAAACCAACCACTTCCGCCTCTCCTCCCATCTCCATGACTCCCTCTAGGAAAAGAACATTTGTAACTTTCCATGGTATTTGTTCAATTTCCTACACAAGGACTGTAGTATGGATCCTCGCACTCGTTTATGTCTGTTTCAGAAGTATTGGAATATTTTCAAGTCTGCAGTTGCATTAGAAGAAAATGGTTTGCAATTTGTATGCCAATAGAAATTTATAGTTGTTGTCATAGCTATATCATTAGTCAGGGCTTGTGTTCAGTGTCATCCTTACGAGAAACTAGTCTTAAAAGTACAAACAGTTAAAACTACTCATTTCATCGGCGTTTATTTCGGGCAACACTGTCGCCAAAAGGTAAAATTACAATAAGTTTGCATATTGGTGAGTACTTCATATTGAAATGTCCGATTGATAAAATTACAATGAGTATGGGAGGTAATATCAAAGCATACCATCAGTTTCTTTATTTTTCTGTATCTTCTTGATGCAGCTAATAATGCTTTCTGCTTATTTTATAAATGCAACAAAAGAGTTTTTAATATTTAGCTTTGCCAACAGTTCCGTAGACCAGTGATGCAGGAATTTTTTGAAGTCACATACCTTGGTATCCAGGACTGAGATAAGGATTCCCCAGGTATTCTTTACTGCAAGTACAGCGATATTCGAGATTGTTGTTGGAATTTGTGCAATAAGTATTCGCTTGGCATGCAAAATTGGTCAAGTTTTTTTGTGCTTCTTCACAATTCTTGTTTCATATAGCCCAATTTAGCACTACAGGTACATCTTTTCCTTTGCTTGTGAAAATATTTCCATTCAAATTATCCGATGCGCTGAACGTGTACCAATCTTGCTCACCAATGAAAGCCTAACTACAAGGATTAAAAGATGATATATCAGAAATGTTCCCTGGCTCTCTTGCCAAGAGTGAAACTCAAAACCTCTTTAGCCCCTTTGGGATGGTACTCTGGCAACACCCGTTGCCAAAGCAAGACCCGGATACCACACTTTCCCTACTCTGACAAGATGAAGAACACACGCTTGAGTAGTTCTGTAAGTCAGGCCCATCTAAATATGCATAAGTCTTGCACCCAATTCCAAAGAACATGTTTTTGTTATTAGATAATGTAAAAGGAGTCCCACTGACATCAATGCTGGCCAGACCTAGATCGAGCGTTATGTTACCAAATTTGTTGTAACATAAAGTAGCTAGCGTGTTTCGAATGAGAATTTCAGTATCTGATATTACTATGATTTCAACATTACCTCTGTCCATAAAAGGTTTGGGAGGCTGAAATGAATTGTTGCAGGTAATCCTGTAACCATACCCAACTCCATCAATAGAGCGCTCATACCCATTCGATTATTATGCCGAAAGGGTAGGGAATTGAAATGGTTCCGGATTTTGCATCACAACCTGCTTTTGCCTTTAAGAATTGAGGAGGAACAGATGATGATGATGCCAAGGCTAAGAAGAGCAGCAGCAAGAAATACAAGAGTTGCAGAACATAATGCAATCTGCACTACTCTATTTCTTGGTTTGAGGTTATCAAATGATGTAGCTGTGGGATGATGATGGTGTTGCAGAAGAAGGTTAGCATAGTACTAGTGAGAAGAAAGAGGGAAAGAATATGATTTTTTATACAAGTAGCAAGTAAGGATAACTGTAAGATTTGACTTTGAACTCTCTTTCTCTTCTCTTACCAGTGGGAACTTGCAAGGGTAGCCTTGACTTTCAAAGGTCATTTGATCTGACGGATATGTTAAACTAATATTGAACTATTCTAATTTGGCATGAATAGTATATAAATGAAACTTTTTTTCCATTATTTGTAGTACTTATCACAGTTGTGGAAGTACTTTGTGCATAAATTTCAGCTTTAAATTTTGTTCTGATTTTCAGCGGCGCCTTATTTCACCGCCCTTGCTGACGTGGATGGTAAAAAACAACTAAACTTTGACAAAGATAAACCAGTCACCAGTGCATTTGTGTTTGTCGCTTGTTTTTAACTTTCCCCTTCTCAAACTCTCTTATATCAGATCGGATCATTTTCTTAGGCACAACCTCTCTCTTCTACTCAGACGACTACTGTACGCTGTTTTTTCATCTCAATCTAGTGATTCACCCTGATATTTCTTTATCTCGTTTTCCCTCCTGCTATTGAATAAACATAAAAATCCACGCCGTTCTTGTTATTTTTTCTCTCTCCATAGTCTTGCTGTGAATGTCAAAAAAAGGGTCTTTTAGAAGCAAAAAAAGTAAAAAAATTCATCCTTTTTTTCTGTTGCTGAAAAGTAATAGTGCAACTTGAATCAATTTGTTTTTGTTTGATTGATTTGTTACATTACATGGGTTGTTGTGGTGGTAATCTCTTGATACTTGTAGTAGTATTTCTGTCGATCTTGCCTCTCAGTTTTTCTTATTCTCCACCTGCATTTCATACTCCTAGTTACAATGAGAGTTACTCAAAAGAGCTGATGAAATTAGCTAAGAAAGACAACGATTGGTTAACATCAATAAGAAGGGAAATCCATGAATACCCAGAACTTGGATTCCAAGAGTACAAAACCAGTGCTCTTATTAGAAGAGAACTTGATAAATTAGGTGTTTCTTATGAATACCCATTTGCTAAAACTGGTGTTGTTGCTCAAATTGGGTCAGGTTCTTCACCAATTCTTGCTCTAAGAGCTGATATGGATGCAATTCCATTACAGGTAATACTTATAAGAAACCCCATTTCTTAGTTTCATCTGAAATTTCTGCAGCTTGTTATTTGAGTTATTATCAGGAAAGGGTTTTGATTTTCGTTTTAATCCAAACTAGGAACTTGTGGAGTGGGAACATAAGAGCAAAGCTGATGGGATAATGCATGGTTGTGGACACGATGTTCATGTTACAATGCTACTTGGAGCAGCTAAACTGCTTAGTCAAAGGAAACATCTTCTTAAGGGGACCGTTAGACTACTATTCCAACCTGCAGAGGAGGGGAGTGCAGGTGCAGCTCAAATGATTAAGGATGGTGCTCTTGGTGGTGCACAAGCTATCTTTGGGATACACGTAGAATACCGTTACCCTACAGGAAGCATGGTAGCTGTTGCTGGACCAGCCCTTGCAGCAGTGAACGTCTTTCAAGTCAGATTTGAAGCAAAAGGAACAAATTTTGTGGAGACGGTCGATCCTGTACTTGCTGCATCCTTTGCGATTTTGGCTCTACAACAGCTCATATCCAGGGAAACCGATCCCCTCTTTAGCCAAGTTCTGTCTGTTACTTATGTCCGAAGTGTTTCAACAGTAGAATCCGTGCCTGATGCTGTTGAGTTCGGGGGTAGTTTGAGGAGTCTTACCACAAATGGCTTGCGCCAAATTCAGCAAAGAATGAAGGAGGTTATTGAAGGAATTGCAGCTGTTCATAGATGTAAAGCTTTTATAAACATGAATATAGAAGGCCATCCTCCATACCCAGCTGTCATAAACGACAAAGTCTTGCATCGACATGTAGAGAAAGTTGGCAAACTTTTATTAGGTCCCGAAAATGTCAAACCAGGAATTCAGGTGATGGCAGGTGAAGATTTTGCCTTTTACCAGGAATTGATTCCCGGTGTAATGTTCATGGTTGGAATTAGAAATGAAGATCTGGGGTCGGTTTACTCTGTTCACAACCCTCGTTTTTTCGTAGATGAAGATGTTCTGCCAATTGGAGCGGCACTACACACAGCAATTACAGAATTATATCTTGCTGAGCACCAAGATGAAGTTGAAAAGGACCTGAAGGAGTAAAGATCTTCTATAATAGTTTGGAAAAATTTGTACTTCAGGTAGGCACCAACAGGCCGGCCTCTACATTGTTGTCCTTGTTTGTTTAGTAACGCCATATGTCCTCCTTACACAGTCCAAGATTTGGTCTTTTCCTTTTTCTCTTGTCCTATTTTGATACATAAACCTCATCAATTACTTTGTTTCCATCGTCCCATCCCCAATAACTCTGTATTCAAAGTCATTACAAGACTAAACAACACCCCAACTTGCTAATCTCTTCTCTCTCACGAAATTATGGAGTGGGAAAGTGAAGACCCAGACATTAACAACCTCAAAATCTCGTGCTCAAACTTAAAATCATTACTTCAAACATCAGTCAATATGCAAATAAGTTTAGCAAAAATGGATAGAAGTTTTGATCTACTGCAACAAACTTTATCTACAACATCAAAATCAATAGCTCCATTGCAAACCCATGCCCTGACAGCAAAAGCCTTGGAAACTAGAATCAATAGAGCCATGTCACCTGCTTTAACACTTCTAAAGAGCTTCAAATTAGCCGAATCTCTTCAGCACAAACTTCTAACCATTGGTTCAAAATTGTCTATAAAAAATAAAGACCCTGTGAAGAGATTGCATAAGTTGATCAAATATGTTGATTGTGTTGACCAGCTTAATTCAGCTATTGACTCTGTATGTCAAGAGTGTGAGTCTACTATTCAGAAGCTGCAAGAAACAGTTGAGTTCTTAAGTAGAACAAAAGCTACTGAGCAGTTTAGAATACAGAGATTGAGGGAAACACTTGTTACTCTTAAAGCTCTTTATGAAACTGAAATTGAAGCTATGAGATATGAAGGCTTACTCGATGAGGCTTTATTAACTTTGCAAGATGAATATGAATGTATTTTGTTGGAATTGAATCATGCATTATTTTTGGGTCATGAAGTGGTGAATGAGGATGTTGAACATACTGATCAGGCGATAACTGGTGCAGATGATGTAATTCGTGATCTGGGTTCTGAGTTGGAGGTTCAAGTACTTAGAAGAATTTCAGAAACCTTAGCTAGAAATGATTGTTTGGACATTTGCATCGACATCTTCGTCAAGGTAACTGCAAAATCACAACTTGTCTCAGTTATCATTAATATGCGAGTACATGACTGCAAAATAGTGGGTGCCGTGAATTCGGCCAGACCCTTCATTTGTCTGGCCATGCACTCATGTCATACGCATGTAATTTTTGTTCCATCCAAATGGGTTGGTTGTCTAGTTGCATTTGCAGTTTGCTGTTTTGAACTCACGATTTCGTGATCTTTGTTTGTTATGAAACAGGCAAGGTATAGAAGAGCTGCAAAAGCATTAATGAGATTAAATCCAGATTATCTCAGGAAATACTCACCTGAAGAGATCAATGAAATGGAATGGGTAACTCTAGAAACATCAATTACCTTGTGGATTGAACACTTCCAATTAGCAGTGAAAACTGTTTTTGTGTCAGAAAAGAAACTATGCAACCAAGTGTTTCTGGAAATCATGGATGGACAAATATGGGCTGAATGTTTTGTCAAAATCACCGATAAAATCATGGCTGTCTTCTTTAGATTTAGTGAGGGAGTAGCTAGGAGTAGTAAAGAACCTCAGAAACTGTTCAAACTATTGGACATGTTTGAATCTTTAGAGAAACTTGAAGTTGAATTCTCAGAAATTTTTGATGGAGATGCAGGGAATGATATTTGTTCAAGGTTCAGAGAACTGCAGAAACTTCTTGTGCATGCTTCCACTAAGGTATTTTGGGAATTTGGATTGCAAATTGAAGGCAATCATGATGGATTTCCTCCTCCTCAAGACGGATCTGTTCCTAAGCTTGTCAGGTATGCATATACTGTTAAATCATTGTACTAACTGTTTCGTTGTATGACAGAATGCCCGTCGACCGTCTACCTGAACCTAGTATGTGTATTTAGTTTCCCACTGCCACATGGATATGCATGTCCTGTTGAGACCAAGAAACGATTTCAAAGTCGGCCATGATTGTGGCAGTGTTTGTTATCAATCCTCAAGCCAAGTGCCTAATTCCTGACATCTAATCTTACACTAAATCAGGTTGAAACAATTCGATATTAGGTTCATCCTACTGGCAGGGTCTAGTTTGACCCATTTCACAGTCCAGTAAGTTCTTATACCTTTCCTTTGGGGGCAGAAATAACATAAATTCATTTGCTAACTAAAAATCACACTTACCAGTTACCACCACCTCAATGTGGGCAGTTGTGCACCATCTATGGTGTTAGGTTAGGTGTTAAGGAAAAAACGATCGTAAATAGATGAATGTTACAATTTGCCAATGATTACTGTAAGTGAAGTGCAAGGGTTAGTTAGATGTGCAAGTATAGGAAGTTAGTTGCTTCCTAAAGCAATTCTGGTTAATTCTGAAATGTTTTGCAAAAAGACACTAACTTTGTAACTTATCACAGGTATGCGGTAAATTATCTGAAATATCTCTCAGCTGATCAATACCAAACATCCATGGCAAAAGTCCTACGAATTGAACAAATGTGGAAAGCTGGATTCTTGTCAAAGCCAGAAACTGATGAAAATTTGCTAAAAGATGCAATCTATAATGTAATGGAAGCACTAGAGAGGAATATAGAATTTAAGAAATCTCGTTACAAAGACAGAGTGCTGCCGCACGTATTCTCCATGAACACTTACTGGTACATTTACATGAGAAGTAGAAATTCAGAACTAGGAAACATATTAGGAGAACAATCGTTGAAGAAGAAATACAAAACTGCTGCCGAAGAATCAGCTTATATGTATCAGAGGCAGGCTTGGTGGCCTATCGTGAAGATACTAGAAAATGAAGCTGAACCGAAGGAAGCGTTTAACAATAACAAAGAAGCTGTGAATGCTCTTGCAAGGGGCAAAATGGAAGCTTTTATGAAAGGTTTTGAAGATAATTTGCAGAAACATAAAAGTGGTTTTTATAACATTCCGGACGAAGATTTGAAAGAACAACTAAGAGAAGCTACAGTGAATTTGGTTGTACCTGTTTATGTCGAATATTTGAAGACTTACTCATTGGTTCTCCGTGTGAGGTCATTTCCTTCACCAGACTCCATTCAAGCTATGTTAGCACAAACGTTTGGTGCGAAAGGGAATCAGAACATTGTTCGACGCCGTCACTTGATCAATCAATTGAGTGGAAGAAATTCGGGTTCTGCTGACGGGTCTTGTGAGATTAAGGAATTTGAACGGTAAAAATTGTTGTTGTGATGATTATGTAAAAATTTGAATCATGTCTGTCATTATGGTGCATATAGCTTCTCTTGTTGAAGTCTTGAAGATGCATCACCATTTAGTTCCAACATTAATGAGAAAGTCAGACGGGCTCAGAGTGTAGGCCAGGCTAGGTCGGGCCGGCCTGTTTGATTTATTAAGAGATACTGTATTTCCCTCCACATTATCTTCTCTATGCTCTTCTTAGCCCACGTGGCATCTCATATATATCCTCAGATTTTCCCATCACCCATGGTCCATTTTAAATGTCGGTCAGCAGCATCCCATGGTGGAAAAATTTCACCAGAATTTACACTCACGGTTAGGATTTGTCAATGGGTCCCAAAATTTATATAGTTGGAGAGGCAAAATTTACCTAGTTGGGAAATAAAAAGTACTCAGTTTTGATCTAAAAACTTCTATAAAATCTGAAAATGACACCATGGCTCAAAAGTTAGTTATGAATTTACAAATGTTTTACGATTTAATATTGCATATTAACCCAAAATTTATAATACGACCAGAATCTTTTATAATATGAATCCAATTTTGTAGTCCAATATTTGCCCATCACTTTTGGGACCGAAAATATAAAGAAGAAATTTCGATTTGGTCTATTTATATCCGGGACCACATTATTTTGGTCTACCAAAAATCCAGAATATTCAGTTTAGTCCATAGTTATTTCAAAATGTTAAATTGACCAAACTAACTTTCTGTACATGTTACCGCCTAAATCTAAATACACCTTTTTACCTTCCCAATGCATCATAACTTTTTTAACTTCCTTCACTAACTTTATGTCTTGATTTTCGCTTCCAAATCTCTTTATCTCCCAAAATCTCTCAATATTCTCTGAGATACAGAAAATTCATTCGATCTCAGATCTTCCTTTCATATTCTCTGATCATTCTCATCTCTAACTTCTTAACAACTCTCAAATAGACAACAAGAAAAAATCATCAAATCAAACCTAAAAAAAACCAGAAAAATGAAGAAATCAACGAAGAAAACAAAATTAAAATAAAAAAACAAAGACGAAAATAAGCAAATCGTTGCAGTTCCTGAAAGAGAAGAAGAATCAGTTTCTGAAAGAGAAGAAAGAAATCCCAAAAAAATCATCGAAGAAAGGTATGGATGTTAACTTAAATGTCAAAATCAAAGTTCATTTTTGATGTTGCATGTTCTTCTGAATGATAAATGGTCGGATTTCATCTTAGATCTACATGTTAAAGTTCATTTTGTCCTTCTTGTGTTAACACAGTTTATTCTATTTTGATGAACTCCGAACTTTTGACAGTTCATTCTCTAAAATGAACTTCATGTGTTGGTCCTCCTTGTTGTGGATGGAGTTCATTGTAGAGAATGAAGTAAAAAAAAATATATTAGCACTGTAGATCTGGATTGTAGTTTTCAAATTTTGTTAAATGAACTTCATGTGTTGGTCCTCCTTGCTGTGGATGGAGTTCATT
>JAJJMC010024047.1:2118983-2188416 GCA_023531435.1 Papaver californicum | reverse complement strand
AATGAACTTCATGTGTTGGTCCTCCTTGCTGTGGATGGAGTTCATTTTAGAGAATGAAGTAAAAAAAAAAAATGTTAGCACTGTAGATCTGGATTCTAGTGTTCAAATTCTACTAAATGAACTTCATGTGTTGGTCCTCCTTGTTGTAGATATAATTCATTTTAGAGAATGAATTAAGAAAAAAAAGTGTTAACACTGTAAATCTGGATTTTACTGTTCAAATTCTGTTAAATGAACTTCATGTGTTGGTCCTCCTTGTTGTGGATAGAGTTCATTTTACATAATGAAGTTAAAAAAAAGTGTTAGCACTGTAGATTTGGATTCTAGTATTCAAATTTTGTTAAATGAACTTCATGTGTCGGTCCTCCTTGTTGTGGATGGAGTTCATTAAGTGTTGGTCCTTTGTGCGTTAAAATTCATTGTATAGAATGAACACTGAATTTTTCAGATGCCTTTGTTATTTGAACATTCATTTTGTTCAATGAATTCCAAGTGTTGGTCCTCCCTTGAAATTGCTTTCCATTATAGATGTTTATTATTACAGTTAATTCTATATAAAATATAATATTAATTACTTTTTTTTATGTAGACAAGAAGATAAAGTGTAGCTTTGCCTCACTCATTTCCCTTACTAATAGTATTAAAGCATTAACAAACGATGACGTTTTAAATCTAGAGCAAAACCAGTTGTTGAGTCAGAGTCCATTTTGGAATGTGATGAATGTATTTCTGGAAGACAATGCAAACATTGTTGGTTCATAATGGATTAAGTCAACAAAAGAAATTAAGAATCTATGTGATGCACACAAGTTTGATGTTGAACAAGGTGATGATATGTTCACATTCAAAGTAAAGAAGAAGCCATATATTCTAAGATCTTCTCAAGAAGAGTTCTCAGTGGTATTTGGGATTTCATGTATCCCAGAAAGAGGAATATAAAAGAATCTGTTTGATTCAAAAAATGTGACAAATTATATAACTGGAAAGTTCTATACAAAACACTTTTTTTCAACCAAAAAGAAAGAAACTGATACATGAAACACTGATTCGAGGGGGGAAATCATTGAGTTGGTTAAGAGTAATCAATTTAACGAATATCTTGTTAGAATGTTTGAACTTTTTGTCTTGTCAACAATATTTCTTAATTCCGAAAATTGTTTGAACTTAAGAGTAACACAAATTTTGACTTTCATATCACGACCGAAAGTTGCCTTGTAGTGATCCTAAGACTTCCGTGCGACCAAACATTTGTATCATGACCTAATATTTGTCTTGTGAACCAAGAATCTATATTGGAACACAAATTTTAGCATTGTGATCCAAAAATTACCATGTAACTTAAAATATGTACAAAAACACAAAAAAATAAAATAATAATGATCATTTTGCCCAAATATGTCCTGATAATTATATAATTTGCAGAGAAATACATTATAATTATGTTTCAGCATTTTTTTGGGTGTGATCTGTTTGATAAGGAAGAATATCATAAGCTCATATCACATGACACGTGTTAAAAGGATGTTTGGCAACCACTTAAGAAGTTATTCTTTAATTTCTAGAAACAAAAATAGTAATAAATAAATAAATAAAATAAATTATGATGGATATCCAGAGGGTGTTTGGATACACCTTTAAAAGTAAAATTTCAACTTTTAGAAGCAAAATGGTTATATTTTTTGTGAAACAATTTTATTTTGCTTCCACTTTTAGGATTGATTTTTACTTATGAAACCAATACTGCTTATGCTTTCTATCCACTCTTTACTAGGTATGTTGAGATACTTGTTTCTAAGAAATATTTCCACTTATGTGAGACGCAGAAGCACTTTTATTTATTGTTGTCAAACACCCTGAATTTGTATGCTTACTGACATCCTTATTAGTTTCGAGAACACATGTATAAGATGGATAGAAAATCCACTGGGGTGAATGTCAAGTGACTCGCTGCAGCAGCCTTGCAAACAAGTGGCCTATATTATAACTTTTTTATTTTTCTAAATCATCCACATATTTATCCTGTCTAGTTTGAGGCATACCAATTTTGTCCCCACCTAAAAGAAGGGAATATGGGTTCTGAAATGGATAAAAGTGATAAATTACCCTCACAATTAAAGCTTATAACTTAAACCAAATCTATTTAATTTTATTTTCTCATCTACTTTTTTATAAACTCATTCCTCTTATAGGTTTTTGATTCATTCATATATTCAAAATTGAAAAATTTGATACATTTTGATTATATGGGTTTATCCATAATCGGTGGATATGAATGTTCATGACAAGCATATTCATGTCGATCGATGCTTGAAGAGCATCAACACATCAGATTTGGTCAAAGGAAATAAAAAATGTTCGTTTTAGTTTTTTAGGATACAATCAGTCGATGTGGAAATTCATATCGACCCGTTACTGGTTAAGGAAATGGCAAAATCCTTTTACGAACATTGTCCATGACTAAGTCATGCCTTGGACTAGCACCTAGGTCATTGCAGACCTACTTTTTTGTTTCCTCAAACTATACTTCGACTATGTGTTGGGTGCATGCACTGATCTTGCTCTTGCCAAGGATGCAACAACCAGGCATATACCATCCATGCCGTATAATTTGATAGAAAGTATGAACATCCATCAAATGGATTGCAACTAGCTCATCAAGTGTGGAAACAATCATATCTTGCCTCGCACTACCGAGCCAGATGATACGAGCTACCAAAATGTCACAATCATCTCCAAATTAGATGATATGAGCGACAAGATGCTCGACCACAAATGCATTGTATTGCGGCTACCTACGTATGTAAACTACGTTTCGAGTACCATGCTAGCAAAGCATGCTTGGATAGGAGAATCTACCTGTATTTTCCTTGTAAGCCATGAGGTTCAAGGGCTTTATTTGACGCATCTGGGAGTTATGGCCTGCCAAGGGCATAACGCCTAAGGAAGAATTTTCCGGTCCGTCACAGTTGGAATCTTGTTGGTTTATAGGCTATAATCGGTTGATATGAACATTAATAACGAGCAATTCTTGTTAACCATTTTTTTTTCTGGATGGTTTTCAGGATACAATCAGCATATATCAATCATTATTTATCGATTCCTCTTGTTTTGTGAATGAAGAACATCAAACCAGAATCGTCATAGGAAAACCATTGTATCAGTCAATTCTGGTTTGATGTTCTTATGTTGATTCTGGTTTGATATTCTTGAAACAATTCATATTTTTTCGTATCCTGAAGATTAATTAACACCGATCAATTTCACAGTTAACGCTATTAAATAATGACTAATTTAATTATTTAATACTAATTAACTATTAACAAAAATAGTTGAATATGAATTTTTTGATTTTATTATAAAATAATCCTATTTTATTTTTGGTAGTAGATTTTTTGATTTAACTTCACGATTTAATTTTCCACTTAATTTCTATACAACAAGATTTAAATGGATGAATGGTCAAAATCAAGACGAAAATTTTAAAAATATAATCGACCATAGAAATCTAAGTTGTGAAATAAAGTCAAGGGAACCGTTCCGGATGTTTATCCCCACCGAGCCCCGATGAAAGATAACCAAGACTAAGACTATATATATCATGCCCTAATAAACATCCAAAAACTCGTATTAGCCCTCCCATCAACACCAAATTAAGTACGACATTTGTGAGTCAAAAATAAAGCATTTTACTGTAGACATGGTTAATCTCCGAATTTGATTTCCGCCGCAGAAACCACGAAGAGAGAGATACAGACAGACACAGAGATACCTGGCCCGGATGATTGATACCAAAACTTCTTTCAGCTTTTGTTCCAAATCATTGATTTTAAACGACATCGGAATTATATCAGGTGACTTTCAACAAAATCATTAACAAATTTTCAGTTAGTATGTGTTGAATTTTGAATAATTTTTTTGTATGTCGGGAAATTTAGATTTGGGATTGATTTTCTAGGGTTCATATTGTTTACCAATCATTTAATTGACTGTTATTCTTGATCTCCTTATAGTTTTGTAGTTAGGGTTTTGTATGTTCCGTAGTATTTGGATGATAGTTATGGATTTAGGGTTTGCATAGATTATAAAACAACATGGGTTGGTTGAATTTGTTTTGTGTCTTCTTTTTGGGAAATTGCATAGTTTTTGAATTAGGGTTTGCTTAGATGATGTTGTTATTGTGATTTATGTGTTAATTTGATTTGGTGATGGGTTTATACAGGAATTAGGGTTAGCTTGGGGTTGTTTTAGAGAGGTATCTAGGTCACACGTTGATGGGCGCTCCTAAGCAGAAGTGGACATCTGAAGAAGAATCTGCCCTAAAAGCTGGGGTAATTAAACATGGGGCAGGGAAATGGCGAACTATTCTGAAAGATCCTCAATTCAGTGGCATCTTGTCTTTGCGCTCGAATGTGGATCTCAAGGTATTAACTCTTTTATAGTTAATGCTAGTCATGGTTTTGCTAATAAGGGAAGTCGGACATAAATTTTAGGTTAAATTTGGAAGTTCAATTAGCAGATAGTTTAGCTTGAATAGCAAACAGTTATCAATTTTCATAGACCAGATAGTGGGTACTAATGTGTTTGTTTTCGACTTTGGGTAGGACAAGTGGAGAAACATGAGCGTGACTGCGAATGGTTGGGGGTCAAGGGAGAAAGGTAGGGTAGCACTCAAAAGGAGTCATCAGATGTATAAAAATGGCAACGATGATGACGATGATGACGAAGATGATGTGGCCCTTAGTACAGTCGTTCAAAGTGACGAAGAAATATATGATGCTAAACCTCTGGCAATGCCTAGTCAAATTTTGCAGATTACTGGTCCAAAAAAATCATTATCAAGGTTAGGTTCTTCTATCTCTATGGATTTTACATGTCAATTACTTGGTTAGCTTCAAATGATATGCATGGAAGGCTCTGGGACCCTTGGTTCAGATACTAATATGTGATCCACATCTGACGTATACATTATTTTACGGTAGCTAGGTGGTGCATTCAAAACCTAAAGCAACTGGTTGATAGGATCCCCAAGCTTTCAAGCTTTTGGGACATGATACAATTACATTCAGTTGTGGCTCTCATTAAAAGCCTAACTCATTCTGACATTCTATGTTAAACATAAGTAATCTCTTTAATCAAATGAACTTCTATACGAGATACTGAATTTCATTTAAGTTGACCACAGGTTCATATAGAAATAAATATGTAGAGGGTATGAACTTTCCTAGCATTTGACTTGTTAGCACCTGACACCTGTTGATTATGTTTTTGGTTTTTCTTTTGGCGACTACAATGATTTGATGCTGAGGATTTAAACAACTTAACAATTAATGATTTTGTTCCTGTACGAACTTCATCTGTAGGCTGGAGAATCTAATTTTAGAAGCAATAAGCAGTCTGAACGAGCCTACTGGGTCTAACAAGACTACTATTGGCATATTTATCGAGGTATGTCTACCATTGTGTGCGTGCAAGCATCTTCAGTAGTTCTTCTAATTTAATGTGTACACTGTACAATTTTTTATCGTAGTTGCTGAAATATTACCAATATTTTCATTTGCTACCCTGTAGGATCAATATGATGCACCTCCAAACTTCAAGAAGATCTTGTCAGCAAAATTAAAGTTGATGACAGCAAACCGGAAGTTAATCAAGGTACTTGAGTGATTCTATCTTAACCTCTGCATTTGTGAATAAAAGTATTATTAAGTTGAAAGAAAATTTCTCCATATGTGTAAAGTAGTTCTGATATATATGGTTGTTGGAGTAATAAACTCTAAAAATAAACGTTTCATTAGTGTGTGTCAGAATTACTGTGAGCTATTAGCTTCGTTGTGATTCGTATTGAAGTGCAATACCTTTGATTTTTCTGGTTTGTGTGGCCTTTGCTCTAATGAAATTTCTATTTCCTACGTTAGTTGTTCTCATTCCTGGCTTTTTATTGATATGTTGGAAACTGCATATGTCTTTAACAGGTAAAGCGCAAGTACAGAATTGCACCAAGATCACGTTTCCCCTCTGATGGGGGAAACCCTGGAATGCTGTGTCCGGAAGGAGTTGGACAGAGAGACATTAAACCAGATGTTACTATACGTCAAACAAAAGCCCAGGTCGATTCAGATTTGGCGAAAATGAGGAATATGACAGCAGAGGAGGCTGCTGCAGCTGCTGCTCGAGCAGTTGCAGTGGCAGAAGCCGCCATTGCAGAAGCTGAAGAGGCAGCAAGGGAGGCAGATGCAGCAGATGTTGATGCAGAGGAAGCTCAAGCTTTTGCTGAAGCTGCACTGATGACTTTGAGAAACCGAAACGCATCGAAAATGGTATGCATTTTTTTTTTCTTGTCGATTTGTTAACGCTTCTTGGTGTCACCGAGCAACAAAAATGTTAGTACTTTGTTACGCATGTAACTTTATTTGACTATTTCTGATGATGATATACTGACCTGGAAAACTATGTTGCTTTGAATGATCAGAAAAGAGACATTGTGGATGCTACAAGTAAAGTACAGATTAGATGATCACCTCCTTGTTTCCTCTTTCGTGGTTCCTCTTTCGCAAGAGTTCTAGGTGGGAAATTTGGTTGGGATTTTATAGTGCATCATAATTTGGGTTTTTGTTTAAACAGAAAATCTGTATTCTTGTTAAAATGTTTTTTTTTTTTTTTTTTTTTTACTTTTTTTTTTTTCTTATATTTTGCAGGTAATACTGCATGTAGGTGATTCTGGCAGACGGAAGCCAGTCAAGGAGGCACACCTGCAACTTTCGACCATGAAGGCTGAGTAACCCATTTCCTCCGTTTCAGCTAATATATAGGCTATAGCTCTGCATCTTCCGGCGACGTGCCCAACTGACAAATATAAGAATATTTTTGTTGTTGTAAAAGTGGTCAAAGTAAGGTTTCCGTCATGCCCAGTTATCGTAATTAAAACTATAATTTATGATCTTGTATCACTGCCGTAAAAATTCTCAGAAAGCTCCCTCCCGTGTACAAATTATGTATTTTCAATTTGTTTTGTTTTGTTTTCCATCTTAAATTATGGGTTCGTTTGGATGAGTTTTAAGATACATGTTTGAACTAAGCTGTTTTACTTAGAAAAAGAAAAGAAAAGAAAAAAAAAGAAAAAAAAAAGGAATGGTGAATCATTCGCTTGGCTGTTTCATCTTGTTATCCTTAACTCAGTAGATACAAATTACTGTATACATTATACAGTGATTTAGCAATTCTTCAGTTTCTGAGAATACTCATCAATTATAGGTGGGTTTGCCAGGTGTTTTCATGAGGCTGACTTTAATTCATAGCGTTGCACATAGGACTGATCGCCGTCATCGCTCTTTTACTCATCTGAGCTTAACAATTGGGGTGTGGACAAAATAATCCGCTGGATCTCTGGATCGGTATCTTTCCGTTAGTAATTGGTATCCCTTTCTTATCGATTGTGGATATTCCGTCCACAGAACGGTGGGTCAAGTTCCAAATGATTAACCAGACCAGACAGAAAAATAAAAGACCAGACAGAAAAATAAAAGACCAGGTGGTCATAGACTCCTTCGAACGAAGGAAGTGGACGACGAGACCGAGACAACAGAGAGAGAGAGAAAAACAGAGAAGAATCAGAGGATTTATAAGAGGAGAGAGATGAAGAACACAGAAGAAACCGTATCTCTCTCGCTCTTCTCCAAAAACAATCAAAATGGCTCTGATTTTCTCCTCTCTTGTTAATTTTCAATTTAACCACCTTTCTGAATCCAATTTCTCTCAGGTAATTCTATCAATTGGATCTAACAATTAGTTTCGTTAATAACTTTGTTCTTGAACCAATTTTTCTAGGGTTCCGACACTGGTACATTTGATTTCATTTCCTCAGTTTTATTCTAGGTATGGAGGAAAGACTAAACAATAACGCGTCCTTGATTTTACGTATTCAACAGTTGGAACACGGTATGCATTGCATTTTCAGAGATTTTATACTTACAATTCATACTCTGTTACTGTGCAGCATATACTGTCGATGAGATAATGTATGTATGTTAGTGACACTGGATATTACTTGAATTAGTGCTTCTTGATAAACCAGTAATGTCCCGTAGTTAATGAATTTCATTTCGTCCTAGCCTTATCAAACTAGAGAGATTTTATTGTGTAAAAATGGCCGTGTCATTTATTTGATTGATTTTTGTGTTTTACATGTTTTATGTTTCCCTATCGGTGGTTGGTATTATCATGTAAACAAGAATTGTAGAACACATATAGCTAAAAACCAATACAAAGAAATGCAAAGAGAGGGCCAAACACATCTCTACCACCTCTTCTCTTTAAACCATATTTTTTATTGCAATTTACAGCAAACAATTCTAAGGTTCTACTGTTTTGTCATAGTTTTGTTCATTATACCATTTAGTTTGAGTAAACTACTTCAGTATCTTTAGTTTTAACCTTGTCTGTTGTTTATGATCTTTTAACTCAGAGCGTGATGCACTGCACAAAGATATTGAGCAATTGTGCATGCAGCAAGCTGGTCCTGGATATCTTGCCATAGCTACACGATTACATTTCCAAAGGTCAGATTTGATGCTTAACTTTGATTCATTACCAATTTGTTTTGCTTCC
Organism: Papaver californicum; assembly: GCA_023531435.1. Lineage (NCBI taxonomy): Eukaryota > Viridiplantae > Streptophyta > Magnoliopsida > Ranunculales > Papaveraceae > Papaver > Papaver californicum. The sequence continues at coordinate 2,179,812 of JAJJMC010024047.1, read as the reverse complement.
TTTTTATGTTACATGTTTAAATTTTCTTGGATTCGATACAATGAAGTCTTAGTAGTTTAATTAAACGCTATTAGGACAGCTGGCTTGGAGCAGGAGATCGAGAATTTGAGGAAGAAGTTACTTGTTTGCACAAGAGACAATCATAATCTTCAGGAGGAACTTTCAGAAGTTTATAAGATCAAAGTATGGTTCATTTAGTGATATCAGTCTTTTCTTCACACTTAATTCTCCAAGTATTTGATTTTTTGTTCTGACATTTTTTTTTATTTGATTCTTTTCTGCTGTTACCAGAACCAGTTGGCAGATCTACATAGTGCAGAGGCCTCAAAGGTAATACTCCATATTTATTTCTGGTAGAAGTGTTTCCGTAAGAGCTCCCACCTTGTTTTCTCTATGGTGTCAAGGAATTGGATAATTGCCTTTCTAAAGTATCATAGTCATGGTTTTTCCAACAAGATTAGGAGAACATATTTCATCAGAAACTCTGCTACTTTAAATGTTTTGGAGCAAGAAACTGTTGGATCTTTCTGTTTATCTCACTTTAAATTTAAATCTTAAACTGGCCAATACTTCAAATATATCCCTATGCTTCAACAAAGTAGTCTACTTTTGATAATTTCGTTGATTCGTGGTTCCATGTTATTTCAGCATTTGGAAGCTGAGAAGCAGCTTAAATTTTTCCAAGGTTGTGTTGCATCTGCATTTGCTGAAAGGGATCACTTCATAATGGAGGTTTGACACTTACTTTGGTCAAATTTATAATCCCATGTTATGTTCATCAGTCACGTATTTTATTATATCCACTTCTCGCAAGGTCTTAAAAAGATGCAATATTCTTTGAAACAACAGGCGGAGAAGGCAAAGGCAACAGAGGAAGCCATGCTGCAGAAACTAAATGACTTGCAAGAGAGGTACTAACTACCCAGCCTTGATGGATTACCGATATGACTGCTAAAGTAACTTCTATACAGACATGTAGCGTTTTTATTTGTTAAGGGGTGAAAATTACACCATGACATCTTAGCCATTTCGAGAATTTTGGCACACATTATATGAGATAAATCAATGAGCTTGATTAAGCTTATAGATCTGTACAGTAGTAATAAGCTATCAATGAGTGATAATGAGTTTATCAAGGCTATAAAGAAGTGATTGAGTGGGACCACAACTGAATATTGTTGCCATTTGTTATATGAGAAACTAAGTAGCGAAGATAGGTATGAGGTGGAGTGAACTGGGTTTTACAGTTTTGACCTCCACCATCCGCATGGGGATTCCTTAATATTATTATAACAGTTGATAAGTGGGAAAGATTTCTCAATACGTTAGAATGTAATATTTTCTGGTATCTGCAGATGTTAGTACTGTTGTCTAACTAGTGTGTTTGGTATTAACCTTCGCCGTTTTACGGGAAATTGTTTCTCTATGACAGAGTACAGGAGCTTACTTTAGAGGATCTTGAAGAAAAGAAAAGTCACTCAGACCTTCAAATTGAGTTAGTGAATCTAAAAGAGCAGAATGAACTGTTTAAGCAGGTAATATGTTTACATCATTTATCCCCCCAAACGTAACCGTAAATGTAGAACAGTATTTCTCGTCCAATTGTTGGCAACTTGCAAGTACAGAAGCCAGATACAATACATATTTCAGTCTATTGGTCTTGAAGAAAACATCTCCTTTGTGTGAGTAATAGTTGCTATTCATCTTTCAAGAATTAATCCCAAAACATGCCCATGCGGCCATGCTGTATGATGTTTTCTTTTTGCCATTTGGGTGTTAAGTTGGGTGTACAGCTAAAATGATAATTTGAACCACTACATCTTAGTTTTCAGCTAAATTTTAATACACAGATTTTATGGTTTTTTAAACTAATATTGTATAACATGTAATTAAAGAAAACTTCAAAGACTGACAAGAAAACATAAATGTATGAATTAAATCTTTTAAAAAGATATATGGGTTTTGGAGATTCTACTGTTATTCCTCTTAAATTCTGAGTGGCAGCCAACATGTAAAGTTAAGAATAGCTTTTAATGATGGTAACAGTGGAGATTTGGATACATATTTAGCATGTACCAATGCGACCGCTTAAAACTTTGAAGAGCATGCATTAGAGATTTATATTGTTTCTTTCTCTGGCATGCGGATATTACTGTTTACAAGGATATGCAGAAATGACCATACACAGGTTCGTTATAGCTTGAAAATATGTAATTGTAATCATGACATGTTTGAGTAGGGCTATCCTCAAGAAGGCCAAGATCATTCAATAGAAGGGCTTTCTAAACTTCATTCTGACCACAATATTTTTGAATTAGATTCCTTCTAGAGTGTAGTCCATTCCATCTATTGTCTCTGGGAACATCTTCTTGATATTGTTACATCTGGGATTCAAAATTTTCCTAACTTCTACTGGTAAGTACAATGGACTAATTTGTTCCTATTTCCAGGTTATTGACAAGTTTTTTGAGATTCGTCAACGCTCTCTTGGGGTTATTGATGATTGTGAAAATAAATGTGAACATCTATTGCGAGATGATCCTGAGATGTGGAGTTTCAATGATGACAAGGAAGCCTCCACCTCTAGTTACATTGTAAGTTTCGAAGATTGTCTTATTCATATAGGAAATTGAGACTGTCTTTAGTTGCAAATTTTATATATGTGATGGCACCTACTCAGTAACGGGATAATGAGTGTAATTTGTAGTGACTGAGTAAAAAGATGAACTTTAGCAACTCTTCTTCTTCTTTTACAGTTTCCTTTCTTTTCTCTTAAATGTGTGAGGCTTCATAATCCAGGTTATGTTAGAAAAAGAGCTGGAATCATTGAACATTTCTGTGGGTAGTCTTCGAAGTCAGGCTGCAATGGTACTATTTAGTTGTTCGTAGTACATTGGTTTATTTTGGTTTCAAATTTCTTTTTCATGGCCTGATTTTAGAATTGCATTAACCTTTATTTAGGGATTGGATATTGAAGATCATCTGAAAAAGAAAGTCCGTGAATTGGAAAAAGAGAAGGTAAGAAAGTGGATGGCCTGAAAACTTAACCAGGGTCTCATGACATTGTATCTCATTACACTTTTATGAACTTCGATTGCAGATCCATTTATATGATGCTATGAAGAGTAGGATACTGGAGTTGCGTCATTTCCATACTCAGAACAGGTTTGAAGTCGTGAGTTTCCTTGAGAAAGAGAAGAATCAGTTCAAATCAATACTTGATGCAGTACAAGAGAGGATACAGTTCCAGGCAAGCATAATAGATAGTTCTGAGCATGATCAGACATTAGCAAAGTTAGATGACTTGGAATGTCGTGATGTTCATATAACTACGGATACCTATTTGGTTCCCCAGGTTTGCAACCACCTCTATGCTTGGTATTAGTTGACTGGTTATTGTCGTTATCTATAGATGTCTTTTTGCTTTAACCAAAGTTGGAGACTAAGCCGTAGATAAAGTCATCTACTCCTGTCACACGTGCTAGAAATTTACCGTACTTCTTTTTGCTTTATAGTGATGAGTGATTAGCAGCCAACTCTATAGATGTGGTCCCAGTGGATGAATGTACAAAGATGGCAGACCTATTTTTCTTCAGTTTAGGATAAGCTTTTATCTTTAGATAGTGTCGCATTCCTGCCTCCGTGATAGACTGATGGTAGCCTCTTTGATTTTTTGGTTAGCTTGAAAGAAAAATACTTGATACAGAGTTACAGATGCTTTTGACTTACATATTACGTTGGCATGTGACTGATTTTGAATTATTGACATTTGATACTGCAGAACACATTAGATCTATCTTTCTTATAGGATTTAGAGAGGTAGAGATGGAAAAACATGAGGTAATTGCACGTAACATATTGAAATCTAGGTGAAATTGCAGAAGTGCTCATGTGTTTTACTCAATTTGAAGGCATTCTAAAATATACATTGAAAGATCAATATAAATCTTTTGGCAGCATTCCATCTTACAAAGAAGATTTCCACGTTTATGATTGGTTTAAATGAGGAAGAATTTTGTAACTCTTACATCGCTCTGATACATGAAGGTATGCCTTAGGTCTTTAGACGTTTGTACTGTCATGGAATGAGTTATTGATGATCCAGTTGTGTGTGCATTAACTATTTTATCGCCATTGTTTAACTGTTTCATTTGCTTGCTTCTAATTTCATTGTGATCTGTTTTTGCTCTCCAGAGTCCGCCTGCCATACCAAAAGCTCTGGGTGATGAAGTGGGTGATACCTCAGATGTCCTTGCACAAGCACTGCAAGAAAAGGTTGCATACATGTTCCCATGACCATATCTTTTTTAAAGAATTGAAATGTATGTTAAATATAGATGTGTTTTGCTCATACTGAATGAACTGTACTATCAATTTCAGGTTGGTGCACTGTTGCTTCTTTCTCAGCAAGATGAAAGACAGTTACTGGAGAGGAATGTCAATGCTGCTCTCCAAGAAAAGATGGATGAGCTGCAAAAGAACTTACTGCAGGTAACATTCTGAACGCCCATTCATTAGATGCTATTGTTCCTTCACCTCTGTAATTGTAGCTCATCGCAGCACTTCCTCCCAAGTCCTAATTAATTTGGTTTTCTGGATGTGTTCATGGCTAATGCAACTTATTGGTTGTTCCAGGTGACAAATGAGAAGGTAAAAGCTCTTTTGGAGTTGGCACAATTAAGGCAGGAGTATCAAGTACTACAAGAGTATGACTTCTTGACTATCAGTAAATGGCTTCTTTCGTTTGTCTTTCCTTATTCTGGTTTCTGGAAAACAAATTATACCTTTGACATCGTTCTTACTTCATATGCTTACATATTATATTGTTGTTTTCATTCAGAGACATCATTCACGAGAGGCAACAAGTAAATCATCCGGCTGATATTGGGGAGAAAAACATTACTACCCAGGAAAGAGAGGTGGGAAAATTAAAAAACCTGCTGAAGAAAACATATCTTAGTCGTTGGGTGGGGAAACAAGACCCTAGCGGAAACGAAACTGGGGGTCTGATGAACAATAAGTCCAACAATTCCGTGGATTTTGCAAGGTCTGTAGATTCTGTAGGACTGCTTTGCATTTTCTTCTTTACATTCCAACTTGATTGCACTTTTGGGCATTCTTCTTTGCATTGCAACATTAAGAACTAAAGAAATGTGCAACCCCTCTAACTCTAATTTCGGATTAGTCTCCCGCAACTTGTTAGCGGTTTCTTCCATTCCAAGTGTGCAAAAACAAGATAAACTTTATATATTGCTTCAAAATATACTCTTGCAATAATCTTGCAATTAATTTGATGAAGGTTCACATTAGTTTTTGACCTTCACAATCTATATTCAGAAAATAGATCTTTCATTTGTATTCTTGATTGTTTGTGCATAATTTATTTTCTGTGAGCCTAATATTTGTTTCTAACACATGAAACGCGCCTTGAAACTATGGTGTAGGTTGAGGGTAGAAAATGCAACCCTTAAAGAAAATATAGAAACTATGGAGCACTTAACGTCTTCGATACACCGACTCCGTTTGTCACTTGTAAAGGTTAGTTTCTTTACCCACCATTTTAAGCTATTCCCATCTTAGCCAACGGGGATTTCTTCTTTTACTTTGAATCAGCTTGTTTGCATTTGGTTTCTCAAATCGAGACTTTTTCTACTGTTTTCTTTTCCGAAATCAAAATACTCAATCTAAAAAGAATGAGGCCAAGGATGGGTTAGTTATATCCTATTATATGTTTTGTTATGCAAAACCAAGTACGGGAAGCAAGGACTTCTTTCACATATATGATTTACGTGGCTACTAGTTCGTTTCCCATATTTTGTTGGGTGTAGTAGTAACTCCATATTTTGTGGTTTTCAATCAATAAGCTGTATGTTTTATCGAGAAATTACTTCATTGCATTTTGAACTCAAAGATGTCTTCCCCTTTATATAGCTTGCTCAAATTGTAGTTGGTTGTTATTATTGACGTTGTGAAACAATTTATTATTCTAGGCTAAAGATTCTTCAATATCGCTAGACCCAGTCACAGATACTATTCAAGCTCTCAACGACATTATCAACGAGGCAAAGCTTATCAAAACAGCTCTTGGAAGTTCACTACCTGTTAGCTGGTCAAGCGAGGCTGAAAATGAAACTCAAATATATGATATATCCGAAAGCAGCACAGATTTCAGCCGTGAGAGGCCTGACTTTGTCTCTACTTCTGGATTGGAGATGGTGGAGCTCTTGATACTGGCAGCTCAAATTCTGGTAGCAAATGTTAATCTGTTGTCGGTTTTACCATCCCAACAGGAATAAGCCTTGAATATAAGTACATAGTTTGTTATCCATTTGCTGATTTGCATTGATTGTATACCACAACAGAGAGACATGACAAACCCTAGGAGTACCATATGGTCTGTAAGTGATGTAAATTGTAAAGGAGATGTCACGTTTCTTTCTCTGTTTGTCAACCAAATTATGTACATTCACCTTGTTTTCACCTCCAAAGATCCAATCAAGTTTATATTTGTGAAAGAAGGTCAAAGTGCCTACACATTTCAGTGAAACAAACAAATCAAACATTTGTATCAGGTCTCCTCAGATTGTCTTGAGATTTGTACAGTCGAAAGTTGATCCATAATAATTCATAAGATGTGAAACACAAAAAAGAAAAAGGGATTAATGGGTTACTAGATCATGACTAAACTAGGTTTTAATACCAAAAAAACTTCATATACTACTTGCCCATGAGGACTCTCTCTCTCCTTTCAAATTTCTAAACCTCTCTTAAGAGCTTCCACAATCATAAGGTGCTGTAAAAGCTAAAAACTATACCAATTTAGCTTTTAACTATAACTGTAGCACGGCCTTGACAATCAAAGTTAAACTAGGCGCTACTAAAATCAACCGTCCCCAAATCAGACGTAATTATTAATTGTGTTTGAGTGAAACACACGGAGTTACAAAACTCGTTTGAAGTGAGACGCACAAATATAGCTCGTCTGGGAGACAGACGTCATTAAAGTTAGACGCACATTATATTAGCGTCTATATCATATGTTAATTGATACACCTTCTAAAATTAAAACAATACTAAATAGTTCGTCATCAAACGTCTTTAAATTGTTCGTCCAACTAAAAGTAGCGTCTTGTTATGTTTGGCAATTGCCAAACTGATGGGTCAAATATGGCAACCTGTTATAGCATTTATGACTTTTAGCACCTATAGCACCCTCGACTACGGCTCAATTATTTCTCAAATATAATGTATAATTACATGATTGTGGAAGCTCTAAGTGAGCCGTTTTTTGACCGTTAGCAAAAAAAAAACTCAGCCAGAAAGATGATTGGCGATTAATGGAATCATACCGGGAAAACAGATTAATCATCGGCATTCACTTCCTTTGAAACAAAATCTTTACTAAAATAATAAATAAGTTGAAAAAACTCATGTTATTCTCCCTACCATTCTAGTGAGAAAGGTTAATTGTTTTATCTATTGTTTTTTACAATCCTTTGGAACATTATTATGGTTAAGTGAAATCAAATTATTTTCAAACAACAATTGTTACAAAAGATTTTAAAGTTACAGATATTCTCAGACACTAATCTCACAGGGAAATCAGCTATAAGACACAAAGACACCGAGACATTACAGACACAGAGATACTGAAATACCGAAGATACGGAGATACTGAGATTCTAAAGACACTAAAACACTAACTAACAGAGAAACTAAGTAATTAAATTCTAATTCATAAAGTTTTTAAGTTACTAAGATTGATTTCTGCTATCCCAATCTTGTTTGAAAAGCAAAGGCATCAATTATAGTATGGAGATTGAATGATTTGATCATCTTCTCTGGCGACGTTGGTAAAGAATCAATTTCTGGTTTACTAGATTTACTTCTACGACATCATGTGATATTGTTTCTAAAATTAATTTCTTTTTCCTGCGACCCTCTTTCCCTATCTTGGTAGCTATCTTGTTTTTTCCCTAACGCTACCCTTGATTGGTAGAGGCTTACAACCTATATGAAACCCCTCAGGTTGTAAGGATATAACTTCTCTAGCTTAGTAATAAGTATACTAAGCTGGAACGGTCGTTGTTTAGGTAAACCAGAGGCAATTAGAGAGCTCAGGGATCTAGTGAAACTTAAATCTCCTGATATTATTTTCGTCTGTGAAACCATGAGTAGTGCTCAAACCACTACAAAAAAATTTCGCTCCTTGGGCTACCATAACTCATTCAGTTTACCTTCTGTTGGTAAGAAAGGGGGGATGGGACTGGCTTGGAAAGATGGGTTTGATTTATCGATCACTAGTTCAGGCCAAAGAGGTTTTTTTGCTCCTCTAATCGATTAAGGCTAACAATTCTTGTAATTTGAATTTCGTTTATGGGGAACCAAATAAAAATCTAAGACCTAGTGCTTGGAATAGCTTTATAGCTCAACCTTATGATCATTCCACCCCCACCATTGTTGTGGGTGACTTAAACGGTTTGCTTCTACCTCAAGATAAATGGGGCAAAAGGGCGATTGTTGATAGTGATACTAGAGACTTAGAAAACCTAATGAGTGCTTGGGATTTAAAATACATGCCATTTTCTATCCTAGAATTCACTTGGACCAATAAACAAGAAGGAAACAACTTAGTCATGGAAAGAATTGATCGTGCAGTTGTGAATAATGAGTGGGAGTCGGCCTTCCATCATACCCACATTCTCCATTTTCCTCGTATCAGTTCTGACCATTCACCCATCATGATATCTATAAAACCTGGTGTGGAAAGCCTCTATAAATCCTATCATTTTATGCCCATATGGACAAAGGACCCAACCTGCAAAAACGTCATAGAACAAGCTTGGAAAATAACTGTAAGGGGATAAGGATTTCCAATCGAAAGAAAAGCTTAATCATGTTAAGAAAAAGTTAAACCTTTGGAAAAAAGCCTCTTTTGGAAACTTAAATTACTCCTTAGATGAAACTAAGGAATAATTCAAGGAGGTGCAAAAGAAAACTCCTGGAGAGACTAGAAAAATTGTTGACTTGAAAGATAAATTATCTTACTTGTATTCATCAAAGGAAATTATTTGGAAAGACAAGTCTAGAGAAATATGGCTTCAACTAGAAAAGTTCTTTTGTCTCTAAAAGACAGATTGCAGATAATGTCATGTTGGCACATGAGGTCATTCACACTATAAAGCATAAAAAAGGCAAGGTGGGATATGCTGCCATTAAATTGGACATGTCTAAGGCGTACGATAAATTAGAATGGTCTTTTATGACAGTAATGTATAAATTAGGGTTTAATGATAAGTGGGTCAGACAGATTATGAGTTTTCTTAGTTCAGTTTCATACTCTATTATTCTTAATGGAAGCCCAATGGAAAAGTTCCACCCTAAAAAAGAGGGTTAAGGCAAGGGGACCCCATGTCCCTGTACCTATATATTATATGTGCAAAGGTTTTCTCCTTCTATATCAATCACTTAGAAAAGTCTAACCTGGTTCATGACATAAAATGTGCATCTGCGCCTTCTATCAGACACTTGTTGTTTGCAGACGACAGCCTCCTCTTCACCAAAGCCACCATTCCTGACTTCTACGCTATCAAAGACTGCCTGCAAAGTGGTCAGGAAATCAATTTTGGAAAATCAGGTCTCTTCTTTAGTAAGAAAGTCCACCCAAGATGTGACGGACCAGAAAATTTTTGCTTCCAATGGGTCGGGTTTCGGTCCATTAGGCTAGCTCCAACTTCCCGATACGCCACTCGAGAAAAAGAACTTTTAAAATTTTCTAACCAATTCGATCTTACCAAATAAATTTTCATCGATTTAATTCAAATTGCTTTATAAGCATGCAACCATAACTTTTATATTTCAAGGGTCATCGAATCCTTCCAACTGCTTTACAGTTTTGATATCATTTCTGATATTTATCGATACCAACAGATGATATGAATTACCAATCATCTCTTATAAAACACCAAACTTAAGATACTGAGACTCTGCTGAACAGAAATCTCACTGATTGAAGGTTAGGATCCTCAAATCATATGTCCTTCACCATAGTACTAAGAAATCCCATGATATCCTTCGTGAAGTCAATTGGGACCTTCTGATCATACGTCCCATACCGTATACCCCGGTATACCAAAAGAGTCCACAATTTCATAAGGGTCATCGAGTCCGACAAATGATTTCCATCGCTTCTACTGTGAGGTTCTTTTGCCGTCGTTATAGCTAACAGTCATCGTTACAGTTAATGGTCTTCCGGGTTGCCACTCGTAAGTGGGAGCTAGCAGGCCTGACAATACACACCGTTCCAGCGACGGGTGGGGATGATCAGTCCCATTGTCTACCACTGTTCCAACGACGGTCTTCCGGATAGCCACCTGTAGGTGAGAGCCCCAGTGGGCCTGGCAATTCACAGTACTAGGTCAAGCTCAACCGACTATCTTTTTCAAATGATATGAACTACTCAAAAGAGTTAGTAATCATTTCTAGATGGATAATATGAACTGCCACTATAGAAAATAACCATCCCTTCCCAGATGATATAAATTACCTGGAATGGTAATAATCATCTCGATCACATGTATCAGACAGATGATATGAATTACCTAGTATGGTAATAATCATCTCTTATCGCACGTTTTGTACATTTATCAGATGATATGAATTATCTTGGATGTTAATAATCATCTCTCACTAAGTAGTACGAACCAATGTAGTCCATAACGGATTTCAGTTCGTACCGGTCGAGAGCGATACACTGGTACTCCTTTGTACCAAAGAAATTTCGGTTTCTAATATCGGTGAAATATCGGTCCACATATTTTATACCTATAATTATTATATCAAATGATTTTTTTTCATATTGGACCTATTAAGATATAAAACTAATACTCATTTTTCTATAATACCATAAAAAACATGAGTAACAATTGAAAACCCTAGAACAATGATAAGGAATATTTTTTTTTTGGATTTTTTTTGGATTTTTGGATTTTTTAATGAAAACCGGCTGTACCGGTCCATATCGACCATTTCGGTCAACTCGTACCGGCCAATGTCGGCCGATATTTTCGGTCAAATACCGTTCTAACAATACCGGATATTTTGTATCGGGTGAGGCCCGATACCGGTAAAACCAGCGATATTTCGGCCGTACTGGCCGGTATGGACTACATTGGTATGAACAACCAGTAATTTGACTGCAACTACCCCGAGAAGATTGCAATCATCTCCAAATAAATGGTATGAACTGCCGCGCAACAACCAAGACTTTTAGATGATATGAACAATCTTGTGCTGAACCGCAGAGCGGCTGCCTAGGTACACTCTCCGTAGCTTGAAGGGATCAAGCACGATCTTAGTTCGTCTTTTAGTTATTCAGATAATATGAACTACTCTCAGTAGCAGTAATTATTTATGATATTGAATAGTATAAATTGCATAGCAACAAATATCCCTACATCGCATCACCAACAATTTATCCTAACAACTTCCAACTAATGGTAAAATGTCAACATTTATGATTGTACATGTACCTTTGGATCAAGGTCCCTGTAATTCCACATACACATCATCAATCCATTTTCCGCAACACATCCATTGCACCTGCAATTCACCAGCACTAGCCACAACTCCTTTTTGTCGCAACAACCCACAAGACTTCAATCTCCATCCTTGAATCTCAGACTCAACACCATCAACTCCATTCTCTCAACTGAACCTGATCTCTAACCCTTGGCAAATCTAAGCACAAGTCCCATGACCATTTGCAGCAACAGATGATGCCGGGACTTACCAAAAGTCCATGGAGAGAAAACAAGATATGGTCCATTTAAAATGATTTTCATGGATCATGAAAGGAAATCCATTTAAACATTTTATCAAACAAGTTATAGGCCATAAATGAACACCATAACCTGCAACCTCATATGCAACCGCTGCCAACACCTTCTTCTCTGCAATACCATCAGAACCACAACACCACTGATTCTATTTCACCTTTATGGAAGCAACAACAATTCTCACTCAACCCACGCATAACCCAACTCAGATTCAACCAACCAACAACATAATCTCTTTCAACCCTTATCTTCCTCTGTCAACAATCGAATGGAACTCATCCTAATAATCAAACTCATTTTCTTCTTAAATCAAACAGCGAGATCGAGAACCCATCTGTGATTCAATTTCAAAATCAGATTCTCTTCCTATTTGATTCACCAAAAATCTTCATCTCTGCTACCCAAGCTTAACCAATCTCCACTGTCGTAGCCACCAGATTCAACTCCTTCTTCCATCCTATTTCACGGTTCATCTACTTGAGTTGCGATGAAGATCCAAAAAGTAGATCTTTTCAGGGAAAGAGATAAAACTAAAAGGAAGATGGGAAGATGCCTCCTCCCTTTCTCCGGTTTCTCTTTTTATGTTGATAATATTGTGACACGTTCCCAGCTGCATGGGCCACTATTATAGCACCTAAGGTTTTTTTTTTAACTAAGGCATACATTTATATATGTACTAACATTTCTTATTAAGAAGTCTAGAAGTGTCAAAAGACACTCAAATACTAGAGATTTAGGTACTATAAATATAAAATTTGATGAACGGGTTTAGTTAAACCCGAGTAAAAGTACGGGTATGACACAAGACATATTCGGATCTTGGCTAAGATTCTTAACATTTCTAACTTAGCCTTGGAGAGAAGTACTTGGGATCTCCCATTACTATTTTAAGGTATAAAACACAAACTCACTTATCGCTCTTAACTACAGTAGAAAAGAGAGTTAATGACTGGATAACTTAGTTCTTATCTCAAGCTGGGAAAACAACATTGGTAAAACATGTGGGGAAAACTATGTCTTTGTACCAAATGGCCATTTTCTTAATCCCCAAAATTATGTGCCATAAAATTGACACTCACTTGAATAGATATTGGTGGGGAGAAGACTCCAGAACTAGCAAGAGAAAGCTCCATCCTATTGCTTGGGACAATATGTGCATGACAATAGAAGAAGGGGGGTTGGGATTTAGTAAAGCGAAAAAAATAACCTTGCGATGCTAACAAGGAGTGTCTAGAGACTAGTGGAATATCCTAACTCAATTCTATCCCAAGTCCTGAAAGCTAAATCTTATCTAAAAATGGATGTGCTAAATGCTAAGTGTCCTAAAACTGCCTCTAGGGAATGGAAATGCCTTCACCGTACAATGAACAAGATAAAACCCTTTATCTCATGGGTGATTGGAGAAGGAAAATTTATTGATCCTTGGTGTGATAATTGGATCCCAGGTAAAGGGTGTGCCACACCAAGGACTGATTATGTTCCAGATGTGAATTTTAAAGTCAAAGACTTGATCATTCAGGAAACTAGAACTTGGGATACAACAAAACTAAGTGTTGTTTTTGATCAAGCTTCAAAAGAGAAAATTGAACACATCCTTATAAGTAATGAGCCCTCTAGTGATAGAAGGGTGTGAGTTCCATCTAAAGATGGTAACTTCAGCACAAAATCGGAATATACTACATTGTGTGCAATTGGAGATAAATCTAATTCTAACATTTGGTTAACTGTATGGAAACATAACTTACCTGCTAGAATACAACTATATATCTGGAGAGCTTTGAAAGGAGCATTACAATTAATGGAAATCCTTCATTGTCGTATCCACATTTCTGACTTTAGTTGCCCTAGTTGCAAAATGAAAGCCAAAAATATTATGCACTCTCTGGTGACATGTACATGTCTCAATAGAGTCTGGATGATGATGAATATTCAAAATCAACAGTTTAAGAATTTTACCTTTAATCAGTGGATAAGATTTTGGCTACAGATACACCCCTACAAAGGTGATTCTGGTAGAGTTGATCTCTTCCCAAAAATTGCTTGTATGATGTGGTCAATCTGGATAAATAGAAATGACTTAGTTCATAATAAAAAGTCATAGGAACCGATGGAAACCCTTGCTAGAGAAAACTCAATGATGATTAATACAAATAAATACCTAATCATAAACTGTATTGATGCAATTACACCATCTGAATCTATATCTCCTTGGGTTGCTCCTGCTAAAAACTGGATCAAGATAAACACTGATGTGGATTGGAATCCATCCTCTCAGAATGGAGGAATATGATTTATTATTAGAGATACGAATTGTGAATTTATACACGATAAATCGAATTACCTAGTTTGTTTCTTAGCAGAAGAAGCAGAGGTGCATGCCATTAGAGAAGCCCTAAAATTTGCTTTGAGAAAAAAAAAAAGAAAAGATCATAGTGGAGAGTGATGCAGAGACTATTGTAAAGAAAATCAATCAGAAGACATTTATAGGAGGTTTGAGAACTCATTCCACGCTTCAAGACATCAAAAACTTAATTTCTAAATTTCAACTTATCTCTTTTATGTATGTCAATCATAATTCTAATAGTGTTTCCATGAACTAGCTCAATAGGGGAAGGTTAACACTATACATATGGTTTGGTTTGTGCCATCGGTCTGGCTTATGCCTTCTTTATGTGGTGACCACAAACAACTAAGGGATAGTTTGTAATTTGTTTACTTGATTTGCTTAAAAAAAATGGTTTTAACACCAAATGGTGTAACCTGATATATCAACATATTTTAATAAAAACTCTTTGGGCCTTTCTCAATGGGTTTATATAGGGTTTGAGATAGGGAGACCCAATGTCCCTTTACGGAGGCTTTTTACAGAAGAACTATCAACAGGTCTCTGTAGGGTTTGAGAAAGTGAGACCCAATATCCTTTTAGGGAGGCTCTCTCTAGAATTACTATATATGCAGAAAAATGAAAAATGCACATCATGCTCCTTCTATTAGCCACTTATTATTTTCGGATGATTGTCTTCTGTTATATAATGCTAATGAAAGATGATTCTCCCCTTCAGGTCAGCTAATTAACTTAAGTAAATCTGGTGTTTTTGTACGGAGGTGCTATTCCCCTCTCCTTTCACCACTCTACTTACCACTCAACCTCATCTAAATGCTCGATCTAGGGAGTGGGAAACCCTTTTACTCAGCGGTGGGTCATGGCTGAACAATGTTAAACTAGTACTCTTGAGACACGTGGAGTTGAATGGTGAATAAAGTGGTGAAAGGTGAGAAAAATATCATTTCTGTTTTTTAGTCCCAAAACTGATACAAATGTTAGAAATAAAATGAAGCAAATCCTAGGTGACAATGTCATCCCTCTTAATGGTAATTGCTTTGAACCTTTGGCAGATAAAATGAAAAATAAACTCCTTACTTATTTATCAAATGAACTGTTTTAAAATTCCTATAAAAATTTATAAAATCATTTCAAAACTTCAAAGGGACTACTGGAAGGAAAAAAATGAGAAAGGTCTCAATAAAAAAAGGTAAGAAAAGAATCTACTTAAAAGCCTGGACCTCGATTTATAAACCCCTAAATGAAGGTGGGTTAAGAATTCAAAATATGTTTTTCTTACCTAGCTATGTTAGCCAAGATGGGTGGAGAGTTAAAAAGAATAATCCTATTTCTCAATGGGCCTTCATCCCAAAGTCAAAATATTATCTTAATTGTGACATTCTCCCTACCGAAACAATCCTTAAGATGAATGTTAATTGGAATCCATCAAATAAAACTGATTTTGGGAAATAGAAATGGAAATAACATTGATATATGGGATGATTATTTTATCCCTAATATTACACTTAAAATCACCGAGCTTTTTTCTGGGATTGAGGGAACAACTGAGTCAGTCATCTCTTTATTAACCATAAAATTTAGATCTTGGTAAACTTTCGATGTGCTTCAATAAAGAAAACTTAGGATCTCACTAGTTATTTCACGACATAGTACCTTTTCTGTTAACTCTCTTTGTAACAATATATTAACTCTAATGGAGTTAGCAGCAAAGGTTGGAGTCAAATCTAGAATATGAACATCGCACCATCTGTAAAAACCTTTATCTGGAAATCAACTAACTCCATGCTCCCTAATAGTACGAGAGTTGCAGTTATTATCCAGATATAGTTACCATTTGTACTTTATGTAACGAGGAAATGAAGCACTCGCCCATTCGTTTCTTTAGTGCAACTTCATCACTCAGGTTTAGATAAGGAAATGAATCGCTCACCCATTTGTTTTTTAGTGTAATTTCGTCACTCAGGTTTGGATGTACCTTAACTTTGACAAGGATTAAATTATAAATGGATCTAATAAATTTCATGCTTCAATATTCCTGAAAGGGGTGGACATGCCATGGAATGGGAGGTTCTCTGCAGTTTAACAATCTAGCATATTTAGAAGGCTAGATGTAATATGATCTTTAGGAAATAAAATAAAAATAATACTAAAATATCATACATAATTATAAAATTCTTAAATATCTACATGATTGTGAGCAATCGAAAGTGTAACATAATGCAATCTTTATATTACAATCTTTTAAAGGATCAGTCTCTGGCTATAACTAATCAACATTTCAAAAGAAATACAGTTTATATAACTGTCAAAATTAACATAGCTTTGTCTATGTTAGATTAGATCCTACATCCAGTTTTGGAATTGGACTAACTATGCGTGATTATGTATGTAATATTAGAGGAGCAAGCGAGCTACATGCCAGCTATATTATTAGCGAACAACTAGAAATATCAGGCTCTAATATAGCTTTCCAATGGACAACAAAATGTAGTAGTCTCATTATAATCTTCCACAATGATGCTCAACCAACCCTATTGCTGATAATATTAATGTTTACACAAAGACCAGGGAACAAAGATATAACATGGTGCAAATTTTGAGAACAAAATCAAGTTCTATAAACTTTAAAGTTCAGACGTTCAGTGAGAACTAGGCCTCTCAATGGATAATCGAATATCCGGCATCCGTTCGACTCTATACCAAAAATTTAGGATATCATTCGAAGTTTTCTGATATCGGATACGGATACAAATATTTTATCGGATAATTTCTTCTTATCAGATACGAATACGGGAATACCACTATCCTCTAGGATAATTATTGGATAACATAAATATATGTATATAAAATTACTATTATAAGTTGAATTTACCTAAAAAAAATTAGGTGTGCTGATGATTTTGTTCAAAAATAAATGAAAGAATAGCAAATTCATTCAAATTTAATTTTATGCTACAGTTTTGGAATCACGAGAAGAAGAAAGTGATTAAACACACATAACCGAATTAGATGTTTTTTTCTTGCTTCTTATATGGTTTTTCGGATAATATCGGATTATCTGATATCCGTTAATCTTAAAGGATTCGGAGATGGAAATAAATTTCTCTTGTCCGTCGGATAATTATTGAATACCGATATCCGGTAAAAATTAACGAATTCGGATTCGAGACATCCACTATCTGTTCCATTAAGTACCGTTGGCAGTCCTAATGAGAACATTTAACATAATATGCGTAGCTAAAGTTGTTTTTTTGTTGTTGTGATAAATATGGAATTAAGCATAATTGATGGGTCACTATTTATGTGCTATGTTAACTTATGTGAACATTCGGTCTTGGAATGCCGCTGTAACGGTCCTCCAATCCTCTTCTTTTCAGGAAATTGATACTAATTATCAAATGCATGAGAAGCCTTTTTTTTTAATAAATAAATAAATAAATAAAATAATTCTATATTTAATTTAAAGACAACTACTAACTTTTAGAAATTAAAATTATAGCTCAATTATAACTCTGTCGAATTGAAGTTGTTATCCATTTATCGTTTTTTCTTCATTTCTTTACACTTTTATGTGTCACACTCTACGCCCTAGATGGGAAATGGTGAATCATTTGGGTCCGTCCAAATATGGTTTTGATATAAAAATCTGGTAGATCAGAAATATTTTTGAATATCAAATATTCCCAACAGAGTATAGCCTACACCAAAGATTACTGGATGATTCCGGATGGGTTGTAGGATGACACTATCCTAAAACCGCTTACTTACATAAAACGAAAACGAAGGATTCGATAAAATTCACGAATGATTCACAATTAATACGTCGAGTTGCTAACTAGGCTACAAACCTATATCAAAGATTACCGAATGATTCCGGGCGGATCATAGGATAAGACTATCCCAAAACCGTCCGTTCACGTGAAACGAGTCCCACGAGTCCCACCCTTCTGGATTAGTAGAGGTCTCATTTTCGGGTGGAATGGTCCCGCTCGGTGTGAGTGAGTGGTTTGGGGGAGTCCTACCCCACGGTCCATTTAGAATTTTCAAAGATTATTTCTCTGTGAACAAACGAAGGGAACAGAATCTAAAACAGAACTATTCGATCATCTCGAAGTATCTAAAAACTTCCTCAAAGCTCTCAGCTTTGTTTCACGTCAGCCTTAACCAGATCACCTTCTCATCAGCAACAATGGCTTCTTCTTCTTCTTCTTTTTCTTCTTCTTCTGATTCATCATCATTCACAGATTTCCCAGAAGATGTTCAGCTCTGTATCCTCTCCTTCTTAGAACCACCAGAAATCACCTCATTTTCATGTACATCTAAACGTTTCTCGTCCTTATGTCAATCTGATAACAAACTATGGTTCTCTATGTGTGAAAGAAAATGGGGTTCAAATACTCACATCAAAAAATGGGGAAATGGGCAGATTCATTACAAGCTTCTTTACAGAACCCTAAATCGATTTCAGAATCTGATTGGTTTTTGGCGTAGAAGTGGACAGAAAGGTAATAATAGTACTGGTAATGGACTAATTGTTCCACCTCCTTTAGTTTTTTTTGAATGGGGTGAATCTTTTATTACTGGTTCTAGGGTTTCACCTTGTAAATCAGGTACTTATAAAGTTATAAAGACTCCATTTTTATGGTTAGGGATTTCTAAAAGGGGTGAACCTTTGAATTTTCTTGACCCTGAATGTCGATTTGAATCTCCTGATGATTTTGTTAAGGTGGCTGAGATGGGTGCATCTTCTTCCACTTCAGATGCTGATTTGATTAATGTTAATGTTAGTTTCATGGGTAGTAATCATGTTATTATTGAGGAGAATCTGTTTGGTTATTCATATTCTTCTCCAGAAGGGAAGAAATTTTTAGGATTTCGGAGAAGTCCTAGTTCTAATGATGATTTTGGGGTTGTTATTGAGGATGTGATTGGTTTGGAGAGTACATCTCCAGGAAGTTTGCCAGAACATCAAACATCAGAAATTTATCAGTATTTCGCGAACCGGACTAGTCCTGGTGGAGATAGGGCTTCTAGGAGGCAAAGGAAGAAAGATAAGGAACGTAATGGCAGGCGGAAATGGGATGCTCAGCATTTCGTAAAGATTGTTAATTGTGCCCCTACTTCTGGACGGCCTCTGCAGGGATTATGGAAGGTATTGTTCTTTTACTTCTATTCTGGTTGTGTTTATTGGTGCTTATCGCATTTATGGGGAAAGCTAATTATCAGGTTATAAAACCCAAGGAAATTACCATCCTGATTTTGTGTGTGGATAATTTGTCAATTGGGAAGCTCGGTGTGCTGTGGCAATAACTGCTTAGGCATTCGAGAATCTAGCTTTTGATTTGTCATTGAGTTTTGTTAGTTGGGTTGTACATATCAAATGATTGTTGTAGCTAGCTGTTAAACGTCCATACATCTTTCACTAATTTCTACATACACTAGTGTTTGCTTGGAGAAATAAACGGCTTTATAGGTGTCCATACATTGAAAAAATGCTTGTAAGTCTAAAGGGGGTTTCGCTAGTCAGTATTCTAGCCACATCCTACATATAATGCAGAACCGCAAGTTCATATTCTTTTCCTCAAAATTAGATATCAATATTTAGTACTTGTCAAAATTTAGATCTTCATAAATGAGGACCGTTTTGAGATGTCGATACTCAAACCTTGACAGGTTTTAAAATATATCTGTCCTTCAAATGCATCATCGCAATCCACACTTTATTGTTAATTGTAATGCTGGAATTTCTTCTTGGTTATGTTTCATCTTTGATGTACTTACAAAGATATTGATTAGTTCACTATCAGATCTACAAAACGATGGCACGTAAAAACATATTTGCAAGTGTATGAGTTGATGCCTTACAGGCCTGTCTCTTTGTCATCATTATATGTTTCTATATTTGCAATATAACTTATTTGGATGGAGGGAGGTTGGGAAGAGTGAACCAGGGTAAACAGGATTTCTTAATAAAGATCTTCTGTGATGATCTCTAAACATCTTCTTCCCACCTTCAGGGAATCTGTGATGATATGAGCTTGGAGTTTTATCTCGTGGCGTACGATGACATTGGAGGTGTAACTTGCCGAAAGGTGGGTGATTCCATGGAACCTTTTTCTGGCTATTCTCCAGTCTTCTGGACCTCAAATACTACATTCATCGAGTCCCCATTGTCGTCTGAAGAGGAATCTTTATATGATAGTCGAATACATCTTCAGCCACCCATTGTTAATCACATTTGCGACCACTCTTCTTTCATAGAAAATGAGGAGGTTTTGCGCATTCTCAACATCAATTCAAGTTACGAAATGGTTATTCCAGATCTTGCAGTATCTTCTGTCAACCCTAGGCAGGCAGAAGGTAGGATTTGGCAATATGCTAGTGGGACTTTTGGGTTTGGATTTCTTCGTAACAACTTCATCATAGACATGAAGCACATTGTTTTGGATGGGCATCTACTTGATACAGCTGAGTGTTGTAACTTGTAATTAATATGTACTATATTAATTGTACATAACATCGATCATGTAGACTCAACTATTTGTTGAATTATGCATTCCACGTTTTATTTAGTCAGTAAACTATCAGTCTGATCATTTCTTACTATTCCATCATTTATTTTAATATAAGTTTTGAGCATATCTGGAAACCTCTTCTGGATGAAACTTATTCTTTTGTATTTCCTTCATCTTATTTTGTTTGGTGCTCCTAATGAGACTTGGTGCTCCTAATGAGACTTGGTGCTTACTTTTGATTAGAGATGGTGTTCACTAAGGAACAACATGCTGTATAATATCCAATATGCTCTACCCACTTATAGGGTTGTATTTTTATGTTCCGATATTCAATACTGTATAATATCCAGCAATGTTGACATCATTCAAGTTTGCAGGAGTTCGTAAGCATGATTTCTCGTTGCAAATTGCAAACGGATTTATGTGCTGAGTTTTAACCAGAATGCACATTACTTACGGGGAGTTTTTTTTGTAGTCAGTAGATTACATTTACATCATCTTCACCTAACTGGGTTTTGCTGCTGTGAGTTGGTTGAATGTGCCCCTTTGGATATGAGTTTAGGTATTAGTAAATTATCGATTCAGCTCCATCAAGATCACAAATTCAGGATGAAAGCAACTATAGAGATTCAGCAAATTCTTATCGGAGTTCATACACTCAAGGGTGCAAGTACAAAAATGCAATGCAGTAATATCACAATCTTAAAATTTGAAACCCATTATCAAACACAGACAGACAATAAGAACAAACAGGAAACTCTAGGAGAGATGAGAGCTCACAACATTATGAACTGAGAAAATAAATCGTCTTTTTTTTCTTTTTCCTTTTCTTTTCTTTTTTGTGTGAGCTGATTTTATGACTGAGCGGTTGCTTCTGAGGGATCTACTTTAGCGTCGCCTTCAAGCTGACTGTAATTTCCTTTCTCCTTGAACAGTTGGATATGGTGGTGTTTGCAATAGAGTTTGCCTTCGTGTGCTATGTAGTTAGACGGGCTTATCGTACATCCTCCATGTGTGCATTTGAAACAGCTCCTGTGGTATGTGCTTCCATCTACTGTAACCTATAGATAGAAAACCAGGTTATGCATCGGCGAATCATTTACAAAGTACAATGAGAAATGTGTTCTCTGGACCCTTTAGAATTCTATTGACTACAGAACTGGTGAAAGGTTTTGTTTACCTTTTCGATTGGATACACAGTCTTCTTACATCCCAGACACTTTTCTCTGGTACCGGCAAACATATTTGCAACTTTGTTCTGTTTCAAGCCATGTTCAAAGACTAAGAGATGAAGGAAGAATATCCAATTACATCTGGGTATTGCGTTAAATGACAAACCAATTAGAGTTGGAACAGTTTGGATAGAGCACTTATATTACCTCACCGTCAACAGGCTTCTCTGGCTTCACTACTTTTGGGGTTCCTGAAAGAGATGGGGGAAAAAATAAATGAATAAGATGGGAATTGAGACATAGGATCTGGGAATATTAATTGTACAAGGTCAAAACATTTCCTTTACCTTCGAAACTCTTGTCGAGACTACCAGTTCGTTTGAAGGTCTGATCAAAGTGAGGCCTGCAGTAAAGCACTCCTTCAAAGGAATTGAAGTTCCCAAGCTACATAAAGCACAGAAGGAGCAATTCAGATCAAAAATTGGAACAAAATGAGATGACTTGATGATTAAAATCTGGGTACCAACAGATTAGCAATGCATGATAGAATACAGCATCCACCGGGTTCAAATCACAAAAACAAAGAAAATATAGTAAGCTAGTATCTCAGCATTGCATCCCCTTGAATGCTTCCGACCCGTAAGATCGGTGGCAAAATAACAAATCAGTAATATCTTAGAGATGAAACAAATTTCTAACAAGAAGATCATAATGCGCATGTGTTTATATATAATACCTTGAGGGTGCTTTTGCAGTGGTGGCATCGAAAGCAAGCCTTATGATAAATACGGTTATCAGCGGCAAGCTTATCGACCAAATACACCGTTTTGTCGCAGGCTGTACATTTTTGGGTTGTTCCTGCAAATGCCATTGCTTCCCAACTCCACACCTGGAGAGAGTAAAAATTGAAACTCAAATCTCAGACTCTTTCTTTCTTCTATCTCTCAAAGTTTGTTTCTGGAAAATGAAGAGAAAGAAAAGGATTTGAGAGAGAGAGAGAAAAAACAGAAAATGTGGATTGAAGAGAATTGCGGAAAGACTACTAAAGAGGGAACTGGAAAAGCAAAATATAGATCATTCAAAATCAAGTGGTGGTGGCTTATTTTTGCCAATTCATTCATTGTCTGTCCTCCACATTTCAAGCATCACTCACTTACACCACAACCAACTCAATATTGTCTGGCTCTCTATCTATCTATCTATCTATCTTTCTCTCTAGTGTCTCAATAATTCCGAATTCCGTTGGTATTTTGAATTTACATACCAGAAATCTTACTAAGAGCAACCACTGTGCATGGGACTGGAGCCACTTCTCACTTGAAATAGGAAAATACCAGCAGCAAAAAGCGAAACCTTGAAAATGAAGGACTCTATTATAAATTATTGTATTTATTTTTATTGAAATATACGGTCCATCAAAACTAAAAATGTGTGTTGCTATACTGAAAATTCCTGAGAGGAGATCTTGGGCAACCCCTCTAACATCGTGGATCCCTTCTCTCGGAATAACTTTCAATTTTTCTCTTGGTATACAAAGCATTTTCGTTTTTTTATACGATTTACACCACCTCAGTATATATTTTTGCTGATGCTAGTCCTTGGTCGGAAATAAAAACCCTACATTACTCCAAACAGTTCGTAACTCGAGCAACCAGGGCGTTTGGTCTAGTGGTATGATTCTCGCTTCGGGTGCGAGAGGTCCCGAGTTCGATTCCCGGAACGCCCCTTATCTTTTTGCATTTTCTTATATGACTCAACGTTGATCAACCCATCCCATCCATTATCGACATCCAAATTGATCAAAGCTTCAAGTGGCTTGGACTTGGAGGACCAACTCGTATTAGAACACCCATGCACATGAACTCGCCACACTCAAATTCTTTAAAGTTTAAACATAACGCATGAGGCACAGGCGCAAACCCATTGTTGTTGGGCTTTTTGTTGCCAACATACTATATACGAAGTACATTCTTGTTAGTCTCACGAGGATATGAAACACAGCACTATTATAGTACTCTATGTGCAATAACAAAGATAATGAGTTTTACATGATTTGGGCATCCAAATTAGGCATTCTTTATTAATCTAACTAATATAAAGGAAAGAGGACTTTCAACCGTGCTACAGAAAAGGTTAAAAGTATTTTTCTATACTTCTCTGTTTCAGGAAAAGAGTTTTTTTTTAAAAAAATTGTGTTCCAGCAAAATAGTTACTTTCATTTTTATTATGACAAATTTTCAAAACTACACTTTTTTTTTTAAGTTTCCTTCATTTTCCATCATCTTCTTCATTTGAGGGTAAATTTGGAAATAAATTAGAAAAAACTATCTCTCTCACCCTTGTCTTAATAATTGTGTAAATAGGAAAAATAACTCTTTTCCTGAAACAGAGGGAGTATTTTTTATTTTTAAGTTTGTATATTAGTAATAATGAAAGTTAAAAAGGGATAAGTTGGTACAAAGGTAACATAGTGGTGCGGCTGGTGCCAAGTTCGAATCCTGCTTACGTTAATTTTATGACTTTTATTTGTGTTATTTTTCCCATTATATTTCTTTTACAGATTAATTGGTTCTTTCCCTCACCTTATTCATCGTTACACACTAGATCTATCGGAACCATACCAATTTAATTAACTTCTACATTAAATCAAAGTTCCAATTTAATTAATTTCTACATCAAATCAAACACATAAATATATATATTTGTGAAAAAAGAAGTGGAAATGTCAAATATGGTGGATGAATATGAGTAGATCAGAATAATATGAATTGTTAAACTGATCGAAAATAATTTAAATTCGTTGAACCAGCTTTTGAGATATAGTGCCAGATTTTGAAAGGGATTATAGAAGACGCCAGAGGGTAAAGAAATGTCTATAACTAAAGATTGAAGGATGGTAATAAAGGGGTACAGGGATGAAGAAAAAGAAGTAGATAGAGAAATCTGAAAGACAAAAACTAGAATTGACAAATGATCTTTTACTTTGGAAGCATTGAAAGGGCAAAAAAGTGGTGGATTTTCTTACTCCAATGTTTACCTCTGTTTCAAATGAGCCATCATATATCCGGATTTGATCAATCCATAAGGTGTGCTTTGATTTAGTTGATTACTGTGCAATACTAAGATTTTACGGTTTGTGAGAAAGAAGCACAAGCAGCAGATAAAAGACCCTTCCTAAAAAAAAAGGAAAAAAAAAGCTCCTTAAGATTTATACTTCTATATCTTTCTGTGTTCCGAATTACTCCTTAACTCTTGAGTTCCTAGTCTGTTAAAAGCCTAATGCGCTTAGAACTACAGAACTATATTCATATAAAGGATCTTGGTGGGTCTCTACTTTAGGTCTTCAGTCAACTAGATTGTCTTGGCGGTTTTCCTAGATCACCACCGAAGCGAAAGTCTTTTTATTCAACATACTTCAAAGCGAAAAGTACACATACCTTTTGGGGGGATCGATATATTGCTTATGCCTCCTTTTGGTACGTAGCTATCGAGAAGGTATGACAGATAAAACCAGTAGGTCGACTAGAAAGCACCCTATGATGGAGTAGCATGCCATAAGGCACATCCAGAGAGTGGTCGTTGTCAAGGAGAGTATGGAAGGCCAGTTCATATGTTGTTGATCCAATCGGGAATAAGATTAACGTCAAATGACAACCTACTTCTTGTCCCTTGCATTACCCGCAGGGTCATGGTATGCTTTCCGAAACTGAACCATCACCGAGCTTTCACAAGACTTATTTTTGTTCCAACTTGCTGGTTATGATCTGGCCCCACATTGAGACGACATTTCTTGATTCTCTTCCTTATCAACTGTTGTTGGTGCCCCCCTTGAAAAGAAGTTTACAGACACTTAATAGTTTAGAATATTTGCATCAAGCTGCTGGATTTACCTAAGCCCAAGCCAGGGATATTCTATTAAAGATAAGCTAGAGGCGCTATTGAAGGAGAATAATCTGGAACCGACTATCCTACCATCCACTTTCGATAAACCGCTAAGGTGAACTCTGACTCACCAAGTATTTGCTATAGGTTCGAACTCCTATCTTTTAGAATGAAATGATTGAGCGAAGGAGGTGCTTTATCTGTCCAACTAGAAAGATTATCATCACAAAGTTCATCACAGTAAACTACTAAGAATATGAAAATTCCAGTAGGCATTCCTTCAATCGTGCAAGTGGTAGAATAGATTTACAACCTAGTCCGTAAACTTCTTTTCAAGGGGGCCACCAACAACAGTTGATCAGGAAGAGAATCAAGAAATGTCGTCTCAATGTGGGGCCAGATCATAACCAGCAAGTTGGAACACAAATGAGTTCTATGAAAAATTGGGTGATGGTTCAGTTTCAAAAAACATACCACGATCAATTAGAAAATAGGTTTATTCGAAAAAAAAAATGTTTCTTCATTTGTTGCATTTGACTTGCTTGACTAAATTCTTAACGACTATTTTTGGTTTTATTTGTTCGTGCGGTTCTGTTTAATAGGCTTATAATAACCGATAATACATAAATTCTGCTGGAAGCAATTCATGGTACGGTAGCTCTGTAACGTATGTTGATTAGTAATTCTGCTGGATATAATAAAATATAGTATATCATATTTATTATGCAAAAGAATGCATATGAGGACACATTTTTAGTTAAAAAATTTTTAAACGAGAAGTCAGGTTTTATTTGAACAGAACAGTATGCGCATCGCGTGTGCGTCTAGACTAGTAATAATAATAATAAGAAAAAAAAAAGTAAACACACTTAATTGAGCTCTTTCTTGATTCTATTGAAAGTTGAAGTTCGTGTCTGTAAGTCCGACGGTTGTCCTGTCGTCAATATTACATAAAAGTACATCTTATATTCTCGTAAGTCACCAAAGTACTCGAGAATCAAATTTTACGACAAGATCAAGTAGAGGTATGAAACCATTAAAAACCCAACGACTGAACTAGTCAATCGGTTCACAAAAAAAAAAATCAATATATGCGCAAAGTAATGCAGCAAGACATAAGATCGAAAAGTTACAAATAACAGATAATCTATTCATATTTCTTGCTCTGCTGGGAAGGATAGATTTATATGGAAACCCAATCCGTCAAGTGAGTTCACTCCTAAGTCCTTTCAGAAACTTCTCTACGATGGATAAAATCAAGCATCATCTAGTAATTCATACTCCCTCCGTTTCAGGAAAAGTGTTACTTTTCATATTTGCACAATTGTTAAGGCAAGATGAGAGAGAATAACTTTTATAATTTATTTCCATAATTACCCTAACAAAAAGTTTAATACTACATATATCTTTATAAAGAAAATAATAACATTTCTTAAAATAACAAGGGTAGTTTTGAAAGTTTGTTATGTTGAAAAATGAAAGTAACTCTTTTGTTGGAACAAAAATTTAAAGAGAAAGTAACTATTTTCCTGAAACGGAGGGAGTATTAGTTACCATGGAAAAAACTACGGTCAGTAAAGAATATTGCACCAAGAGGCAAGAGTGCAAGTTTTCATTTGGCAAAGTCTTTACAAGGGGATTGGTTGTAGGAAGTATATCAATAGGTTCATACAATATATTGAACCTAATTGATATTTCTGTCAAGATCAAGAAGAAGACATAGAACATTTGTTATTGCATTGTCAGAGAGCAAGAGCAATCATGTTTGCTTCAGGTGGGGGAGGTAGAAATTTTAATTGGATGGGTCAATTTTTTTTCTTAAAACATATTGGGTGGATACTACTAGCATTTGAGATTATAAAATTTTATCAAACTTGGCTATTAATTTTTAAAATTAAAAAAATTATAACATTTATCGTTGTTGTAAAAATATTTTAAAACAATTAATTTGTCACAGTCTTCTGTAATAAGTAACTGTGCCGAAACAATTTAGTAACACTTATAAATGTTACAAATTAATTATTAATAAAAAAAAGTTGGATGGATGAAGGGTCCCACCTAATTATTATGTGGCTCCGCCTCTGTTCGCTTATGCCCTGAGACTCAATACTGAAACTCTTGAAAACATTACAATCAAGGAACTGATAACTGAGTGGTTGCTCATGATAGAAAGATTTGAGACTTTCTGCTAAGGCGCAAACATCCTTTGGGGTATATGGAAGTCAAGAAATTTGGAAATTTTTTAGAATGAACTGCAACTAATACAACAGATTTTAAAAGGAGCAAATAAACTTTTCATTGATTATTTCAAGCATGAAAACCTAGGACAAGATCAGTCTGTCGAGGCTAATGCACCAATTGCTCAATGGACTCCCCATCAAAATGATGTAATAAAGCTTAACTTTGATGGGGCAGTGAACGGCCCAAAGTCTACTTGTGAGGGAATAAAATCTGAAGTACATGTGGGTAAAAACTATTGGAGAAGTAACGAGCTAAGATAAGACGAGAAACACTGGAACAAAGTCTTTTGAAAGCATCGAACTGACAACTGCAAAATCTTTAGACTGATTCGGACAGCATTAGTGCATGACCAACACGTGGGTTGCGAAAAAGTAAGGCACACTACACAAAACAGATAGTCTTGCTACCTGACCAACACGTAAGTAGCGGGAAAGTAAAGTGTACTGACCAAGACAGACAGCTTTAATTGCTCGACTGACAACAGTTGCGGGAAAGCCTGACACAATAAAGAGTAATAATGAGTATCGATGCATGACTGACACGTATCGACTCTACAAGCATCGGAACGAAAAGAATTAAAGCATGACGAATCACTTTAAATAGCTACGTGTCAAACATGCCATGATTCAAATAAGATCACAAGTCATTCCAATCCAAAACAAACTACAAGACCGCAGAAGAAGTGCGGAGCAATCTGTAAAGAAACTATGGGAAGCAGGCAATACGCAGGATAAGACTTGCGGAAGGAATGATCAGGCCTTGTGGGAATTGCGAATAGGCCTTGCGGAACTACATATCGCACCAAGAATGAATAAAAATAAATAGGTGGAAATTAAACTGGTGGGCTCTATCAATTTAGATATAAATACCAGGCTCATTAGCATGAGAAGGGGTTGCAAAATAAAAGGAGAAATTAGACTGAAGACATTAAAGTAATAGCAAAGGGCTTAGGTATGAAATTTATGTAATTGTTTAGTTCATTTGATTCATGAGGAACTTGATTATGTTTTATATGAAGTCATCTTATTGATATAGATTATCTCTCTTCTATTTTCTTCTGTATAAATATAAGAATGATCATATGAATGGATCCAATTATTTTACTTTTGGATGTAAATAGTTTACTGATTGAATCACATAGATTCTTGTGTCTTTTCATTTTGATTGTTTTTTCACTTTCAAAATGTTATGGTGAGACGATTTATGATAAAATAACGTACTTTATCAAATTTCACATACATTTGGTTGTGATCTCAAAGATGCTAGATTTTTGGTAATCACACTACTAGTGCAGTAATAGCCAAGAATTCTTCGACTAGTTTTCTAGCTGTTGCTACAGTTATATTACAACAAAATATTATGATCGAATGGGACTGTCCTCAGTTGATCAATTATTTTAGCCAAGCAAATCCAGTGGTTCCATAGAGAATTAGATGGATTTACGAAGATATCATTTCTATTTCGAACCAATTCAGGTTTGTCAGCTACACTCACATTGAACGAGATGCTAATTCACTAGCACATTATATCACGAAGTATACTTCACGCCTTGACTTCAGTCTATGGTGGACTTCTCCAACACCTCCTTCTTGCCTTGCTCAGTTCTTTGAACACTGAGTTCTATTTTTTTATGTTGTTTTTTTTTTTATGATTATATCTGAATATCAAAATAAAATAAAATAAATCAAATTGTATAATATAAATATCGTAAATAATTTGCGTTGTTCGACAATACTTACATTAAAGGAGTATTGAGTTTGGGTTTCACCATGAATTGTTAAGATTACAAAGAGCTATAAGTTTGGGTTTCACTATAAATTGTTAAGACTACAAAGAGCTGATCGTAAACTCTATTATGGTATACAAACATGAGTATAAGAGTTCTTTTTCTTTTATACTTCTCAACATTCACGTGCTCACCTCTTCTCTTTCTTTTGTAAAAACTGAACCTCAAGAAAAGCAAAGGTACACTTTCAAATAACCTTCACCTATCCTCTTCCTAGCCTACTTTATTATTTCACGTGCTTCACTACTCTTCTCTCACCAAAACCTCAAAGAAGAGTATAACCGTACTCCTCCTATCTCCAGACACCTAGTGGACCCAGCAGACCTACCAACTCACTGATATCACCTCAACTCCTCGTTTTCATTTTTTCCATGCCTTTTCTATCTCCAAAAATAAGTCCACCTAACCGGAAGAACCAATGAGCCACATCTCTAACAGTTACTTCACTTTCTTTTCTGTCAGACTTCTTTTATACTTGTCTGCCACTAAACAGAAGTCCACCACTCTTCCTCAATATCGACTGATCTCATCCTTCCTCTTTAGTTGTCCAGGGAAAAAAAGTCAAGTGCAAACGGCTTAATTAACGCCACATGAACCAAATTGCCCAATTATCCCATTTAGCATATTTATTCGTAACTCAGGGTTTTATGCATACCAACTATTAAAGCGATTAAAAATATATTATTAGTACAAAATCAAGTACTAGTAAATATAAATTAAGTGGTAAATATGTATAAATTATGCCCGTATTATGTACGAATTTTTATCCCGTGTCGTACCGGCTCGTACCTTGGGATAGTATAATGGTAATCGGTACCGATTTTTAGCCGAGTGGGAGAGGCGGAGTAAGGCCAAGAACACAGATTCTCCTCATTCTGCTTATGATCCTGCAGACGCCCCCAAGTATACTGTCCAGAGCTTTATGGATAGTTATAAAGACTGCACTCCCTCCTGGGGTGCCTTATCCGGGTTGTCTTTTGGGCCGGCTCATCACATTCCACCTCTCAACAAGGCTGAGAAGTTGCTGCTCGACGAGGATCCTAAGATGGGTCAAACGACCAATAGGCATCTGACACACACCAGCGATCACATCTGAGACATGACCCCACTGGTTATCGGTGGGAATCTGTTATTTGGGAGTCTTCCTCCTCCTGCAATCTTTGCTGATCATGTATCCTACGTACCATGGGTGGTGAATACAGAGAAAGTATGCCTTCGATGTCTACTCTTTTCTCTTGTTATATAGTTTTTGTCCGTTAATTCTTCTTTATTATTTTACATTCTTCTAAGTCCAGTCGGAAGAGGAGTGGAGCTGCTCGAGGCGGGGATGAAGCTGTTAAGGTAGAAAATATCACTTTTCATTTTATCCTTTCAAGTACATGTACTTTTCCCCTATTTGATTCCTTAACAAAATCTGACTCGCGTCTTCTTTATTTTATAAAAGGTGAGGTCCGTTGTGGTTGAGGAGGATAAAGATGATGAGCCTGAAGGTGGTCTTATTCCGAGGAGTTCTAGAGGCGCTTGAGTTAGTGGAAATAAAGTTTTTGTTGGTGGTGGTGATGGTCAGGTTTCTGGTGGTGACCAAGTCTTCAACGTTTCTCTGCCTGGCAACACCAGTACCGGAACCAATGTTGGTGGAGTTGGGACAATTGCAGTTGTTGATGGTGATAAAAGAAAAGGTGTTGCTATACCTGATGATGGTAAGTATGTTGATGATGGCGATATTGGTGAGAGAAGGGAGAATATGGAGGGTGCTGGTTTTGGCCCTAACTTTGTGAAAAAGGTTGTATTTCAACCTAGCATGTTGCCCCCAGATTCACTGCTAAATAGTGGCATCCCGGCCTCTAGTGAATCTCTTCCTGATCCGGACGAGTCTCTGAAGCTCAACGTTGAAATAGTGTTTCCCGAAGGGGACGACTATGACTTCTTAGTAGACGATGTCGATGATGATGGGGATGAAGGGGATGAAGATAGTAAAGCTGTTGCTACCACTGTGGACCTTCGCACCTTTGAGGATGGGAGTGTGAGATCAACCTTGGAGGTGCCTGCAGTGAGTTCATTGGTCATGGGGCCTACTAGATCGTCTGCACTATCCCTTTCTTGAGATGCTTGCACTTCAGTTCGGGTTCTGACTTCTTCATCATTTGGGTCTCTCTATGGAGGCAACATGCTCCTTGTTCCGGCTCTTCCTGCAGATGTGTTTTCTTTGTTGCTTACGCTGGTAAATTGTGTGATTTTCCTTCTTTGGTAGCTTTGTGGTATGAATGTTTGCTTGATATCTTTACTCTACTTGTTGTTGTAGACTCAAAACGTTAAACTTTGGATTCAAGTTTCATATGAAAGAACGTGCAATAAGTAATTTATGGGGGAAGATCGTCGAGCAGCAAATGTAATTTCTCCTTCAAACTTTTTTCTTGATGCCTTAACAATATTTTAGATTTTAGAATCCTGAGTCGTGAATGTCACTTCTAGCTACCATCGAACATCTTCAATTTAATGCCAGAGATAAATACATCAGACTCATGGGGGAAATCAAAGTCTTCAAAAGTAGGGTCCTCAATTTAAGCCAGTGGGTTAGCAATAAAGATGATAAAATAGATAGGGAAGAATCTAAGCTTGAATTGATTCGTGAGTCGTCCCGTAATCAGTTGCTGACAATTAGCCAAATCGAGGACATATGTACGAATCTCGAGGCCTTGAATCGTGATTTCTATGCTGATCGGGAGACCCTAATCCGATGAAGGGAGAATGTCGAAATTGTTTTGAAAAAGAATAAGTTAGATGTTACTCATCATGCTGAAACAAGTCGCTGATTAGACTCGGTTCGGACAGAACGTGATAGTATTTAGATTGCTTAAGATAGGCATAAGGGTGTCTTTGAGAATCATATGAAGAAATGTCAACCCGCTAACAAATATGATTTGGCCTTGAAATTCAGCGAGCTTGATACAACTGTTATTGAGTCAGAAAAAACCCTTAAGCTTACCCTTCATACTTTAAAAGGTGTTTTTAATTCTCGAGTGCACAATTATATCTTTTGCCTTGTTTTCCGAAGCTCATCCTTCATTTTGTGATTTCAACATCTCAAGCGAAAGTGGGGACTCTGAAGAAGGAGGTGAAGTCCTTGAAGGAGTCCGAGAAGAATCTCAAGCGCTCTGAAGCATCTCTGGGTGCTGATGTGACGAATCTAAAGGAGTTGCTTTCCTGGGCCGGTACGGAAAAGGATCAGGCTATGTATGATGCAAAGAGAGCCTTTGAAGCGCAAGTTATTGATCTAGTGCTGGATAAGGTGCAATCCACCTTAAATGACCTAAGAACTAAATCCCAAGCCAAGTGTGTCGCTTCTTCCCCCAGGCCTCCTACCTCTTGATGTTGCTCTGTTGCTGTTTTTTTTTTAACAATATATTTTGTGGTGCTGCTTCACCATTTTAAACACTTGTTATTTTGGGGTGTTGTGTCACCATGATGACCTCGCTGGTTGAGGCTTCCTTGTTACACTTTCATTTTTCTTTTCTGATTGCTTAGTTTCATCTTGATTTAATTGTTACTTATTTGTTATGCTTTCCCCATGTCCATCATGATTCTGTCACATTCATGCAATTATTTAGTTACTCCAAATATTCGATATCCACAATAGGGAAGATAATCGGGCCCAATACCATGTCCCCATTTAGATATCCCAACTAGTTGTTGCGAGGAGGTATGATCAACATCAATAGAAAAAATCAACAAAAAAAAAATACAAAAGAAACAAAATTTCACAATATTATACCTTGCGTAAGTTTATTATTATGGCCACGAAGCTTCCAAATAACCGATTTAACCCCCATGAATTCTGACTCCCACAGCTATTAATCACAAACATATGTAAAATAAAAATACGCATGCGATTATGCGAATCAATTTTCCATGAATATAAATAAAAATAACGAAACGCCAATACTGTAAAACAAAAGATTAGCTATATCTATCACCTCATCCATATACGGCATCATCGCACGTTGATTTATCGTCAATATAGTGAGAAGAGGTACCACCAGCATCTGCAGAATAAACATCACCATCAACCACAAGGCATCTTGTTAAAAAACTGAGAAAAAAAAAACAAAACCCTAGAAAAA
Organism: Papaver californicum; assembly: GCA_023531435.1. Lineage (NCBI taxonomy): Eukaryota > Viridiplantae > Streptophyta > Magnoliopsida > Ranunculales > Papaveraceae > Papaver > Papaver californicum. The sequence goes on along the minus strand of JAJJMC010024047.1, from coordinate 2,145,914 downwards.
TAAAAAAATAACAAAAAAGACGATGAAACCTTACTTTTGCCAGAGTGATTTATATAGGAAGCATCCAAGCCCAGAATTTCCAGAAAAAAAATCTCTATTTAGGAAATAACATCCTAAAAGTTATAAATTTTTATAATTTTGGATAACTATATTAGTTTTATATCACTATAATTAGTTATTGTAAATATTTTTGCATAAAAAATATCGAACATATCAAACCATAACGAAATTAAAAATCGGTTTTATTTAATTTATTTTTATTTTATACTTATTTTATTTTTAGTTATGGTATGAATAAAATTAAGAAAAGTAATACGAAAATCAGGTTTATTATTTTGTTATTGCTTGAATTTTTGTATGCTCGTTTTAGTATTAGCTCGCTTTTGATTACAATTCTTGCTTTAATTTTTTTGTTTCAAATTCTAACAATTCCGTAAATTTTGACTTCTGGACAGCATCACTAAAAAATTTATCCGCTAAAAATAGATATCATTCGATTCAAAAGTTAGTACCCATGGCTAATTTGATCATTTTTTTTAATTCTCATCGGAAGTGTAATTGATAGGAATAGTTTATTCTATAATTTTAATTGATAATATGGAGTTGTAATTAGGAAAAGAATGATTTAAGAACAATAGTTGGACACTGGACTCTAGACATTGAACATATTTTTACATTTATTATTATTATTTTTGCAATTAAATCTTTGATTGATGCATGATTGATTTAATGTATTGATTTTCATAATAAAATCGTGATGAATAATATTGAATTTTGTTTATTGTATTTTTGGCAACAACATTTATTCGAGATAATTACTCCTGGGAAATAAAAAATACGTTTTCCATAAATAAAAAATTTCATAGGACCAGAAATCTTCTTGCACGTTTTTTATCGAGCCACGTCAAATAAACTTCCTTTAAAACATTTGACAGAACCAGAATTAACCAGAAACACCTATGAATCACAAGTTCCGGTGAGTAAAACTGCTCAAAAAACTTTGTTTTTATATAAAGAATAACACTCTTCTATCTTATTTAAAAAGTCCTATATTAGGTTTCTTTAATAATTATACATTTGAGACACAATAATCTAAGCATGCGGTAAAATGAATTTATCAAACCTTGCCCACCACTTTTGAGTCTATGATTCTCTTTCCCGTAAAGTGCTTTATTCTCGAAACAGGAAAAAATTGTCGTAGTGATTGCCTTTGAGCCATTTCTCATACCGGGGTTTGAATAAGAATATTCATTTATCCGTCACTAAAAAGAAAATAGATATCGTATGAGTATGAATAAGAGACCAATTAGGTACCAGAAGTTGTAGAAAATAACAAAGATGGGCATTTGGTCTAGTGGTATGATTCTCGCTTTGGGTGCGAGAGGTCCCGAGTTCGATTCTCGGAATGCCCCAAATCTGCCTTTTGAATTCATTTTGCACCAAAGCTAGCGGTAGCTCATGGTTTTATAATGTTTGTTTGGTGAGACGAAATTACCTTTTAGATATAACTAATTAAAGTCCATAGAACTGTCACATTGGGCGTTTGGTCTAGTGGTATGATTCTCGCTTCGGGTGCGAGAGGTCCCGAGTTCGATTCCCGGAACGCCCCTTAAATTTTTGCTGTTTATTTTCGTACATCCATCTGACGTACAATGAATCAAAAGCCTCGACTTGCCCTTGGAGTGTCTCCTTTTTAGTGAACATGGACGAATTTTTGAGCTACAGGTTAAATTTGTGCTTCCTGACCAACTTGTTCTATTTAGGGGTGATTTGTAGGCAAAGGATTCTATTTCTAGCAGCCAGCACAAAATGTCAAACTGATTTATAATTGATCCTACACCACGAGCTACGTGGAACTTGTTAGGCCTTGCCCACAACTCAACTTTAACGGTTTGAATTTATGAAACTTTGGTAGTCTTTTGTGGTTAAAGATAGTACTATCGATGTACTTGAAGCTTCAGGCAATCAATGCCAAGCTTGTTATTTCTTCTGTTTTGTTTTCCTTTTTCTTTGCTATGATCTTTGTTTTCATTTGACACCCATGCTCGTACAGTAATCCTGACAAAATATTGCTGTTTTTGAATTTAGGAGTCACATTTTTCTTCTTCTAGACGGACAAAGACTGGTTACGGCTAAGGCTAAGAAACAAACAACCTCTATAAATAGTGTATGGTTTGATCTGATAACATCACTATCATCCTCCAAGAGATATGTATTTCGATCAGAAGGTTCTATTGTTCGTTTGTTTTTCTTGGTCAGAAGACTGTTTCATTCATTAAAAGTTTGTAGGATAAGCAGTTAAGACTGATGACTTGGCTTCTAGATCTTGAAATCCCATATTACCTTGTCTCTTGGTAATAAATGCGCCTCAATCATGTTGCCATTTTTTCCTTTTCGTTTTTTTCGAAAAAATCCACAAGGAGAAAAAGAAAATTGCTGATCTATCCGTTTTGTGTATTTTTCTTTTTCGTTTGTTTGTTTGTTTAGGGTGACATACCGTAGATTAAATGTTTGTTTTTGCTTAGGGATGATTGATGTAATGAAATTGTGTTGTTAGGGGAGAAAATGTAAAATCACAATCCATCTATTCTTGTATATTTCATTAATGAATCCGTAGAAACACACTCAAAAGTAATCACCACCAAATCTGTGACAAACATGGTGACGTCTCTTAATTAACCACTCACAAGGAAGGAAGGAATTGTCTTCTTATAAGTTTCATTATTCAATTTCTCTTAATTAATCTACTATTTGCTTAACAAAACATCGTCACACCCAATGAATTCTAAAACTCACAGGGACCAACCATAAAATTGCATAATCCTTTTTTGACAATCCACCAAGGAGTCAAGGACAAGGTAGTTTACTTCGTAGATAATTTCTGCTGAAGCAGTTCTACACCCATTGGGTAAAAAATCTAAAGTTCTCTCGTAAATTTTTTTTGGTGTGATTTTTATCTGCATTGTGAAGGTTGGATAGTAAAAAACCACGCTTTACGTAACTGCCCCTAGCTCAATGTGTAAACACCCTTGTACTTGTTATCGGGTGTTCAATTGTAGTTTAATAGCTTGCTTCGTCTCTAATCACCTGCCATGTGTTGAGGTGGATTGTGGTGTTCACAATAGATGATTTTTTCTTTGAAGGATGATTAAGGTATCCATGCATAGACTTATACATTTGCTAAAATAACAATGTTTATACAAGACTAGAAGGATTCATATCTTGATGGTTTGGTGCCCACTTGTGAGAAAAAGATTTACAAGTAACTGGGGATGGAGCCACAGATGAAGTTGGTGGATCCCTAGACCCATTTAAATTTTAGTATTTTTATAAAAAAGTTAATTTATCACAATCACAAGTTACTGGATTATTTTATCGCACGTATTTCTTTTATATATATTTGTGATAGATATACTTGTTATTAAATAATTTATGATAAATATAATTATTGTTTAATAATTTGTGACAAACATAAATTCTAAGAAATTTTTAACTTTTAAGTTTAATAATCAACTTATGACTTTATTAAGTATTTTTTTCTTCTAAATGCTTCATCCAATTAAAATTTATGGCTCTGTCATTACATGTAACTTTGTCACACGCTAGGTTCTTTAACTTGGTACTTCTATATATGCGAAGGCTTAGTGTCTATCAATTTTTGTGCCTCGGAGGCACTTGGAAATCAATTTTTAACTTTTCTCAGTAAACAAATAAAAACAAAGAACAAGAGCGTCTTCTTTGTCACGACTCAAATGTAATCCATGCGCCAACAAAAAAATATGTAATCGAATTTGAACAAAAAAAATAGAGTGAAGCGGAGAGTGTAGGTTTAGATGATAGTCAAGAAAGCTCCGTTTAACATTGAGCCGGCAAAAAGAATTCAAGCGTGGTGAACACTCAACTTGACAAATCAAATTTTTGCTTCCTTCAATCTCATTCGGCATTCAATTAGTTCTCTAAAAAGTTTTTTTAGGCATTTTTTAAATGGGATTATTATAAAGGGCAATTGAAAATATATTCCAGATTTGAATTATTAGTTAAGGATATGTCCTGTAACGGTCAGAAGTAAGAAATATATTTTAACCGTCCATTTTTCTGTTAAATATATATTTTTAACCAGTTATGTCCTTGATCAACTTCATATTTTTTTCCATTAAATCAACTTCCACTTCCGTCAATCAATCACCATCCTGATCAACTTCATGAATCCGGGATATGTTTCTAATTTTCCCTCTCTTTAACCATTAAATATTTTATGTATGGAGGGCATAACTGCGTAAAAATATATATTTAACGGAAAAAAATGGAGAGCTGAAACATATCCCTTATTTTAACCGTTACAAAATCCCTTAATTGCTAGTTTAAATTCGAAATATATTTCCAATTTTCTTTTATTATAATTATAAAATGTAGGATAACCATTCCATCTCCCTCGAATGACATTAGTGATCGATGAGTGACCCAATTAAATTTTGTTTTTAGGGGAAAATCTAACCGCAATCTTGATCTTGATTAATGAATCCGTAGAAACACACTCAAACTAATCCCCACCAAGGCGCAGATAAATTAACATGGTGACGTCTCTTAATTAACCACTCACAAGGATTTGCTTAACAAATCAAGTAATTAACAAGCTAACACTAATTCTTCTTCATCAAGTAATTAACAAGTCAACCCAAAACATCATCACATGTAGATGTATGTATTATTTATAGAAACTTCTATGTATGACATTATCAATTCAAACACTTAGAATGATTTGAATATTGAAATCCACTTTTGGATCTAGTCTTCTTCATCAAACTCATACTTTATATATATATATATATATATATATATATTCTCTCTGTTTTTCTCCATTTCATTCTAAACCTCTTAAACCAAATTACAAAAAAAAATTACAAAAAAGTTAAAAAGAATGTTGAGTCACTTCATCTGTGGAAATTTTCATGATCAAGAAGATAACGAAGAGTACTATCCATGGAGCAATACTTCATCACCAAACAGATCACCATCATCACCAACAGCAACACCAAAGAAATCATCAGCATCAGCTTCATCATCACCAAAAAGAAGTAAGATAAGTAGTTTCTGTAATAGGCATAAAAACAAATCAAAGAATAATGACAAGAACCCGTATTCATCTCGAGGGCTAGATAAATTCACTTTGCTTTTAGCTGATCTTGAAGATAAAAGAATCAAGATTATGGATAGAATCGGTACTAATAATACACAAGATATACCTCTAATACGGTTTGGTTATTCGAATTCGAAAGGTAATCTGGTTCCAATTGTAATCAGGTTAAGAAAGCAAAATCAACCCAAGTTACATATCGATGGTAATGACAAAATTGTTGAGATTATAACAGAACCAGTGATTAGCAGAAAACCCGAAGCCGGATTATCGTTCCCGAAGCAGGAAATACAAAGAAGTAATACTGGTAAACTTGGTCTATCACCGTTATCATCACCAGAGGCAGTGGAGAAGATACAGAAGAAAAGTTTGTTAGACAAAAGTAATAGTCCTATATGTAAGTATTACTTGGGAATTATCATAGTGATGATTCTATTATGTTTGGCGATTTACGGAAGATCGTTTGCGATAATCTGTATGTCAGTTTGTTGGTATTTGGTTCCTGTTGTCGACAAGAACTTGAATTCAAGAATGAAGAAGAAGAATAACTATACCGATATTGAGAAGAAAATGGGTATTGATGGATTTCCTTATTCATTAAAGACTAAGAACATTTCGAGAAGTACTACTATGGATATTAATAATCTTCTAAGTTGTTAGATTTGATCAAATTCAAGATCATTCAATTTTTATTCAATTTTTTCTTTGTGATTTTTTTCTTGTTTTTTCCTGTTTGAGTTACAGCAGGTTTGAATTTTCAAAATTTTGACATGTTCATGGTTCATGAATATATGTGAATAGCTTGGATTAAGTCAAGGTCAGAAGTCAAGTCAAATGTACATTAAGACGAAATGTTCTTCAAACCTTGTAAATTTTATATTAAAATACAAATTTAACTGCTTGCAAACTTCAGATTTCGATATCATTTGTGTACTCTTGTAACTATCATGACACTGTAATTTTATCATTCTATTAAAAAGATATCTATTATATATTAATTGTTAATAAATTTATGTCATCTATAAATAAAACTTGTGCATACGTTGTTTTTATATTCTTACTCTAAAAATCTAAGAATATCAAAGAACTTGTGATTTTATTTTATATTTTACTCCATTATTAGAATCAAATCCTACATTAATTTGTTTATATAATATACATATCAAGTAGGAGTTGATACAGATGATTTGTTCTTTTTAAGAATTTTCCGTTCCAACTTGAGGTGCCGTGAAGTATGGCTCAGGAATCATGCAAAGATGCAACTTCAATTTAAAACCAGCTTTAAATATGGTCTTCTGCTCAACTTGGGCTATGTGATAATCTTAGATTCTTACGGCCAAAACTTTTACAGAATTCATGGGGTATTTTATATTCTACAATTACTGATTAAAAATAATATAAAACTGCTAATTAAATTGAGGTCAGTGAGGGCGTAAGCAACATTTAGAGTAATACTTAATGCTGTTCAAATCATTCTGAACTCTTTGACCAGATATTATAGATATGAAGTGTACATTATCAAGGTTTTTTTAAGAAACAGTTGATCTAATGAGTAATGAATAATGAATTAGAGTATGTACATGGAAATGATGTAGTTCTCCATTTATTCAGAGATCAAAATGCATGTTACGGGCCCTTATGTTGAGGGTGAGGCATGTTATTAATGTGGTTGCAGTTTCCAAAAGATGGTTCTCAGAGTTGCATATGATAAGGTTATCTACATTTATTTTATACTGCAAGAGTCACACTAGTTTACTCAGTAATGCGCAGTCTTCATCATCTAGATTCTGTATTCAATTTATGAGCACCTGATAACTGCCGGGTTATAAACCTAAATGTTAGAACAGTTTTTAAGGATCCAGAAATGATGAACAACATCCATAGGCCGAAACACAGAAGTACTAGAAAAAGCAGGGAATGAAGGAATTCCCCAACTGGTGGTCATATAAAGGGGCCAAGGTATAAGTTGCAGAGTTGCTGTAGAAATTTTAGAACCTATTGACATATTCCATATTAAAATTCGAGCACGTCCCAATGATTTAATCACTGGCACCATTAGAAGAAAAAAGATATGGCTGAAATAACCACAAGGTCCACGATGCGTCTTACTTTGCAATTTTGCATCTAAAAAAAGAGGAGAAGAGTCTAATCTTGGATTAATACCCGTTTCCACTAGAGCAGGGTCAAAGCCCCAAAACCCAATATTCAAAGTCAAGCTGCCCATGTTTGTCTGCGACAAAACTAGAATACACCAGATGGATTTAATCAATCCCTGTTCTCAAAAATGACAATCCTTGATACAATTACTGACATTTTGATTCGATTTATCTATGAGAAAATGATAATTGTATTATGGTACAACATACTTGGTGCAAAAGCCATAATGTAAAACCAGAGGTGTCTTAACTAAAAAGACATCGTAAAGATAAGCATAAGGCAACAAGTTTATTCACTTTCACTTAGCTAATCAGTCTTTGAGCTCTTGTTTTCCAAAGTCATCCGAAGATGATCTACATGGCCATCCTCCTCAGTCCTGCATAAGTTTCGAAGGGTTTATAATTTAATTATTTATACATCATAATCTAAAAATAATAATAATAATAACATGGACGCCTTATAGACAAAAATAAAAATTATGAGCAAGGAGACTCAACCTTGAATCGCTTGGGGTGCGAACCCTCTGAATCATTTTGCGTAAGACGAGAATGAATACTTGGACGCTTGTTATATTGTTCTACTGTATCCTGCAGACGGCTGTTTCTTTGTAGTGAGTTGCGGAAAAATTCACCTTTGTCCCAAGTCACCTCGTATTCGGCTCTAAGACGTGACCCTTGCTGCTTAATAGTAACACCAAATCCATTCAAGTGAATTAGACATTTGCATATAGACAGAGACGACAGAGACTGAATGGCCCATCCGTAGGTGCTGATGTGGCGCCTCCCATCACCCTAGGATTTAAGGGGGGTGCTTTTTTGGGTGAATATGTGGGTCCCATGACAAAAAAAATCCTAGAAATAAAACCATGGTCTACATTTGGGAGATGATTTTTGGGAGACCTTTAGTGATCTCCACTAAATACAAGATATAATCTCACTGTTTCCAGAGGGGAGTCAGAAAATCACCCATCAGACAGATTTTTGTCCCTGAATGGTACAACGTAAGGTTTTCAAGTAAACCGCCCATTATAATTTCAAACTAAAACTGACAAAGAACAGTTCAATGCAGGTGGGTAGGATTCAAATAGTCATGAACTGCACATTTACATATATGCAAAAAAAGAGTGTTTCCATTTTCTCCCGAGTCTTGACTGGGTCGGGTCTAAGAATTTACATCTTTCTGTAATACGGCTCGTATGGTATCGCTTTACGCTTTCGCTTTTCAAAACATTGATGATGATAATTTTTGTGAAACATTAAAACAAAAATTAAATAGAGGGTCAAACGAACTTTATACCTTTTGCATTGAGCGCCCGCACAACACTTTCAAAGCATTGCAGAAATCGTCATACTTTTCGAACTGGACTACTATCTTGCACTGCAGACCAGACACAATGCTCTCCTCACCCTCTTCCCCGTTTTTAACTAGATCAACGTCGGCAGCAGCATTAAGATTCCTAGTAGGCAGAAGTTGAAATCATCACAAGTTACAATATGTGTAAACAATGGAAGTAGAATATGATCAGAAATTAAAAAAACAAACCCAGGGGAGACAAACGGAAGTAAGCATGATATAATATAATTCATGTGATCACATCATACATCCAAATCTAAACATTCAGTCAGCATATATGAGGAGTAGATAGTTATAAATGTTACTAGTAAGAGACAGATAAGAAGCTTTTGATCATTTTCACTTGAAAGCAATGAAGAGTTTGACGAAGCACTCAACACTACATCATGTACATTTAATGTATAAGATAGCTTTGCAAGCTGTCAGATTACTGAGTTTGTAACATTTTTCTTTGTTACTCATTATGCTTAATATATTCATAATTCATTCCTCAGGTTATTTAAAGACCTCTGAATCATAAAGAAATTCTTGGAAAAGAAAATTCAGCAACCAAGACGCTGATGACATAATAAGCCTGTTTGAGAGTACTTTGACATAAATAAGGTCACTTGGTCCGCTTAATTTCCAGTTTGTCTCTACCAGTGAACACGTTTGTCCAGGTATATTTCCCACGTTTAAAGTCAAGATATACGAGAACCGATTTCAGAGTCCTTGAGCAAACAAGTTATCCTTAAAAAATTGGTATCTAGAACCATATTACTTTCCTTTTCAATTAGATTTCTGTTTTCTGGCTAGGGAACAAACTTATTTTATCAATCCATCCTATGGTGTAAAGCCCTTCTCTTCATCTCTTTCGTAGCAAGTTTTACCTCATGACTCCCTATACAATTTTTAGTTGCACTGGCTGAAAAGAAAAGGGAAATAATTTTGTAGGTTCACTTATGCATTTAACATCCTAATCCCTCCTAACTACGAATATTCTATATATTCTAGTGCGCCATAGATGGCTAAATCGACTTCAAGTCACAAACGTTTATGCATATTGGGGGAACTTTCAATATACCGTGTGATATTCATTTAAGAAACACATCGACATACTTCAATTTATTTGGCAAACTTGTCTCATAGCATTGCATTACCAACCATTATACATTGGTTGTATAATATTTGGCAATCAATCATAACATTTCCCGATGATAACAATATGACATGAAGTGAGGGGGGAACCCCTCATAAGTTTTTGAATCATAAATTGGGCAGTCACGGAATGCTAACGTATTGGCTCCTCAACCATACTAGTAAAATGGAGAATCAAGTTAAAAATTTTAACAAGCACCTACAGAAGAACTTGAAGTGAAAATTTCTCCCTTACCTTATTTTTCCAAACACTGAAAAAATTGTATGACTGACTAGCACAGAAGGCTCCGATGAAACCCTTGTTTCCGCAAACCATCTCGATGGAACCCCTCGAAGTATTAGTGTATCAGGTTGTGGCTTTCCGATCCTCGAAAAAACACCTAAGTATCAACAAAACAATCAAAACAACCACTTTTAACATAAATTGAATCAACCCAATTCAAAAAGCACACTAATTTAACAATGTCAAGCTCATACCTCGACTATCAAAAGCATAAAATTCCTCCCAAGATTTCTTCAACATCTCAAAATCATTAGAAATCGGAAGAACAACATTAGCCTTAAACTTCACACCTTGAAGACTCAACTCAATTCCATCCAATTTCTTAACAAAGGAATTTCTCCATTCAGAGAATTTCTTCTCTAAAACCTTCTTCCACTCGTCATCATCATCATCATCACCTTCTTCTTTCTTCTTCTCCAATAAAATTTCAGCCTTTTCCTTATGATGAATAAACCCTAAATCTCTCACATAAAGAGTACCAGAAGCAACAGGGTCTTCACGTTTGCGTTTCTTAATATCTTTAAAACTATGAATTTCAAGATCTTCTTCTGGGATAGTGAGAGGGGGTGTGAATGAGCTCTTCTTTAGGTAGTCTAGAATTGAACGTTTGAGTTGCCATTCATCAATGGGTTTAACTGAGTGATCGGAACGGTAGATTGTGAGTACAAGCTTAACTCTAGGAACAACTGAGAGTCCGTTTTCTATTTCTAGGGTTTCTGTTGGTGCTATGGATTTGAAATTGCGGGAGCTCATTCTGATTCCCTCTGTTTCCCTTCTCTAGTCTTCCTCTTTCTCTTTTAACGGTTTAACCCAGTATTTTGAGAGTTTGTGTCATATAGATACAGTAGCTTTTCGTACCAAATTTTAACGCACGGAAGGATCTGTGGCGCAATGGTAGCGCGTCTGACTCCAGATCAGAAGGTTGCGTGTTCGATTCACGTCAGGTTCATTTTTATTTCGAATTTTTTCAATTACAGAACCTAGAACACTAGGTATAGACGTATGCACTACTAATTGAGCCATAATCCTGCATTGATCAAACGAAAGATGGACCATTAAAACCCGGCCTCAGACACGGTTAACCAGCTCGGCTTCTGAAGCATGTCATAATCTAATCAACAGCATGCATTTTTATTGTCAGCTTACACATTCAGATATTTTAAACTCTCATGGTTTTCCAAGACCATTGGACCCAGGATTTGATTACAGACCTCTGTGTAGGATTTTACTCTTGTCTATCTGACATGCAATAAAATCTACTAGAACAACAGAAACACTGAGAGCTTATAGTATCTCTTTCTCATAATCAGAATTGCGCAGAAGTATAGAATATTCAATCAAATATCATCTTACTAACCTAACTTTTGATGCACCTAGATGCCTCTCTATTACATTCACAGTACCTTCATCTTACTAACCTAACTTTTGTACATATCCCATTTACAAAAAGCACATACATTACATAGGGACACCTCCTCATGGGAGGAATATTCGATAGCTTTGACAATATTTCATCAGATTAGTGAAAACTCCATCTGGGTAAGATAAATAGATGGAAAAAAAAAGATCACACATAATTTTGTGCAGGAGCTGAATTTTGGAGTTCATGTGCTGCTTGGAAAAAGTCTGCAGCTTGATCTAATGAACCTTCCATTTTCGAGACAAATCCCAATGTCAACCATGCTTCGTGATTTGTGGGTTCTAGACGCAAAGCATTCATCAAAAAACTCTTTGCTATTGGAAGTGACTTCTTCCCAAGTTTCCTAAGCACTGATGCTGTTGAAATCATGCTTGGCACATAGTCTGGATCTATAGATAGTGAGAGCGAGAATGCCACAAGTGCTTCTTTGTACAAGGACTGAGCTTCAAACAATATCCCTGGGCAAAAAATAGAAAAGGAGAATTATTGAACAAATGTGTCATCATCAAATCTATGCCTTTAAATTTTCTGATATATTAATTGGTGATCGATAGAGCAAGATGATGTATACCTGTTGCATGCCAACTTTTAGGAGAATAAAACTTGATCGACTTAGATTTATTTGCGCAAATCTCTGCGTTAGGCCATGATTCATGTTTCGTGTAGATGTTAGCCAAATCCTGCCATACTTCCACTTCTAAATTTGTATCAGCCATTACCTGTATACATCAGAACACAGTCATATTTGAATGCCACAGTTTCCAAAAGAAAACATTGAGAAAATCAAGGAAGGTAAATCATAAACCAGAAACTGCTGGCATTGATTAAAGATGACATTTGTCATTTGGGTCTCCGACACACTTTCAAAGTGTAAATCACTTTGTCACCTAATGAACAAAGAATAAATGTGAACTTAAGGCAACAGCCGCTGCAAATATACCTGATCAAAGTTGTTATTTTGGAGATCCTTTTGTGCTTGAATCAACCCAAGCAAACTTCTATACGTCGCTATAGCAAGCCTCGGCTGTTCCTGAGCAATTTGAAGCACTGCTTTCAATCTAAGGAGTTCCAATTGGTCCCTTCTTCCGCAATCATCTAAAGCAAGATCAACTATAGTTTCAGCATCTTCAAAACGTTGTTCTGCTGAAATCACCAAAGCCAGTAATTTCCACCCTCGTACTGTGCTTCCTCCTATTGCGTCAGAATACTTTTTTGCACTTTCTAAAGCAGCATTCAGGTTTCGTTGCACGGCGTTCTCCAGACCTACATTAAACATTATTTCTGGGTCTTCACTCTCGATCAAGGCAGCCTCGCTGAGTGATTTCAAAGACTCATTTTGAAGAAAAAATCTTTCGGAATCCGACACACAACCTCTAGCAGAAACTCCATAACAAACACCCAGCAATTGATGAATCCTCCACATAAAATGTTCATTTTTTTGGTTTGTTGCTTCAATTGCTCTCCGAGCAAAATCTAGACCCAAAGTAGCATGCTTGGGATTTTGACCACATAGCTTTGCACCCAGCATAAGTGAAGGAAGATGGGGTTCGTTCTTAGATTCTGATGGACCCAATACTTTCTTTAAAAGGTTCAAGGCAACTTCATCTTGACCCGCTGCCGTGTAACAAAGAGAAAGAAAGTACCACCTTTCAGAGCGGCTGTAAACACCAGGAAGAACCTGTTCGAAATGATCGGCCAAAAACTCAAGCTTCCCTGATATGGAAATTGCAAAGGCTAGATGGTCCATGACTTCAGGATCCCAAACTATTTCCTGACACGCCATTTTCCTCATGAGTATGAACAAAAGAAGAAGAGCTTCCTCCATGTTATTCTTGGGGGTAGTTGGGCCCCACATTTGCAAATGATGAGGAAGACTTGCTTCAACACCACCATGCAGTAGAATAGCAGCTAAATCTTTTTGGATTTCTGCTTTCTTTTGGGGATCCAAGTTCCAGGGTTTCGTTAGAGCCCTACGGTAAGCAATAATAGCTTCATCAAGAAAACCAGCTTGCTTCCATATTTTCGGAAGCAATTCTAGTGCTTTGTGAAACACATCTTGCAACTTGCAGTCTTCAGCAATTCCCTCGAGCATTCCATCTGGCAGCGCTGATTCAACAGTATCCAGAATAATTCGACATTCTTTTGCAGCATCTGATATTTTGGGATCAACAGTAACAGTATCAGCATCAACTCATGAGTAGCTTTTAGAAAGATAAATCATCAAACCAACCGACTTAAAACACTAGTATGGCAGGAAGGTGGATCATGGAATATATAAAGGTCTGTGCTGGTGCCCTCTCCTTTATGGGTTTGCTTTAAGTTTTAAGGCTGCATAACTGTAAAGTTTAAATGTATTCTTTGTGTAAAAAAGGTTCTCTGAGAATTCTTCAGAGCTTAAATGTTGAATAGAAGTCCTTAGAAAAAATATTTATGGATTAAGCTTGAAGTCAGTGGAAGGCCTATATTCTACCTTTCTTGGGCAGCTCTATCCAACTACTTACTTAACAGATCGCACTTCAGTCTTTGCAAAAGCAGTTGGTAATTTAATCTCAAAATTAAGAAATAAGATTCTAAGTAGAGATATACTGAAACATTTTAGAGTAGATACAACAAGTTTATACCTTTCGAACAACCAAGAGCCTCCAACGATTTAGCTTTAAGCAAGATGGCTTCAAGTAGAAGGCTCACCGAATGCATTGACATTAAGCCCACCTGAAAATTCTCACTTTTGGAACGACCTTTCTTTCGACGTGGTCTTCCTGCAATAGCTTCACTCATCCTTGGTGTTATACTGCGAGTGTTGATTCCCTGAAACACCTGAAGTGCAGCATCAAAGTTCCCTCTCTGGAATTCAAGCCGGCCCAATAAAGCTCTTGCCTCCTGCCATACCAAAACAACAAATGCATTGAAAATTGATTCCAAGTTCGCATTTGCAAGATTATATTGACTACAACAAATCAAAGGGGGGGAAGTCCATACCTCATAATTCAAAGATAGAGCTTCTTTTAAAGTGGATTCAACATCATCAACCTGGCTATCTTCAAACTTTGATTCCCAATCTCCAACCCTTGATGAAAGACCACTGGCAGAGAAATCTCTTGTTGCAAGCGATTCTGGTGATTGCGGAACCTCATCGAACTTGAATTGCTCTCCAGAGCAAGCACACAACATTGTGAATTCTCTTCTCAATAGATTTCTCTTTTGAAAAATCCCTTCTTTTCTTCTTTCAATCAATTCTTCAATAAGATTCCTAATAGCAAAACAAGTCACAATTAGTAGTACAAAATCAAACACATTTAACAAAACAAAAAAAGGGGGGAAAACCCCCACATTTCTCAACATACCTATAGAGAATCAGAAGCTACACAAACTGACATTTAGCTAACCAGACATTGGTGGGTGAAGATCTAACTAGTTGCAGGAAACTAACCCAATAACAAGAAGAAACCCTAAAACCCATTCAAAATCTACAACTCCAACTACATATATTTAAACAAAAACCCAAATTGCAAAAAGAACTCAGAAATGCAAGAGACAAGTAAGAAAAGACAAAATAAAGCACAAAAGAATGAAAAGGAAAAGGCAATCACAGAGCACTGGACTTACCAGAAACCAAATCCAGAATAATGTTATTTAGTACTACTACACCATGAAAGCAACCACTTAATCACTGCAAGATTCTTGCAAATTTCTCTGAAAAGAAAAAATAAAGTTCCCAACTTTGTGATTCTAATCTTGTGTCAATGTAAATGGACTGATGATAATATTAGCACATGCAAAAGAGAATTTCATGAGCTGTGTGATTTTTTATATTTTGAAACATTTTTTGTTTTTCTTGCAAAACAAAAAATAATAATATTAATTGAGATCTGTTCCCACCAAACTGACGTTGATTATGGGCTATGGGTATATGTCGTAATAAAGACAGTTGATTGACAGCAACAAAACCCTGCACGTTGATTTTGTTTTTTCAATCTTTTTAATTATTACTACTTTTGTTTTGAATTTTTATTCTTTTTTCTATTGATTTTGCTTGTGCAACCCTTTCTAGTGACAAAGGTAATATAGAAATAAGTGTTTTTGACTTGAGTTTTGCAGTTCCAAAAAATAATCGTAACTTTTATAGGTTTTGAATTTTTTTTATTTTTTTTTGGAATCGTATGCTATAAAGCTGGAAAAACAGGTCATAGTTACTGTTTGAGATGAGGACCAGTGGGGAACCACTAGATCAGATGGTGGGACCAGTGAAAATGAAGATCCAATGAAGGGGATAAGGATTTAGAACTTCATTTAGCAATGTTGGAATTATAAAATTTAGTTAGCATCGAAAGGATAGTCCCACGTCGTCTTAAACTATAAAAATAATTCTTCTGTCTCAGAAAAAATGGTACTTTCACTTTCTGATTTAGTGTAGGTACTGGCTATTGCCTATTGGAGGAGGGTTGGATATCCAGTGGGATTCATTCTATTAGCAATTCAATCAAATTAAGAAATCTGAATGTTTGTTTTTTTAGACCGCTACATTGATCACTTGTTGTGTTTAAATATTTTTGTTGTAAATTAAATTTTAGAAAAGTACCCCAGTGGAATCATTATTGTTATTATTTAAACTTGGAGTAGTCCCCTAGTGGGATTCATTCCATATTGAGTTTTGTTTAGCTATCTTATTTCCCTTGGTAACTCTTTTGCATTGTGCTTTCAAATGGGATCCGGCCATCTCATTCACTTTGTTCACTTTGGGATGATAAAGTACAATTGCCTCTTTTTCTTTCGAGGACTTTTCAATGAGAAAAGAAGGGTAAGAGCAATTTCTGTGGGTATTGTTATTTTAGTTAATATATCAAACCATATAGTTTGGTAAATTTTATTCTTCGCAGTGGAACAATTGATAAATTAGTAAAATGAATCCGATTTTTATATAAATAAGTATTTCTTCTAATTGATGAGCTCTATTTTTTATATAAATAATTAATTTTTTAATTAAATGAGATCGATTTTTGTTTTAAAATCAATATATATATATAAAGATATATATAACTTAATTAAATATAATATTAAAATTATTTTACTCAATTTATGTGAATCAATCGTCTAAAATTGATTCAATCGACTCAACGTAAACCTCGTTTAATAATTTCCTACGAGTAACCATTTACCAAGTGAGTTTTTATGTTTGTATATCCCGTTATGAAGTGGTATTACAAATCAGCGGACGTGTCCATCTCACTAGCTTTGCTCCAATGGCTTTAAAAATGCCAATTGTCAAGGTCCCTGGGCCAACGACAATGATGAGGTGTTTGAAATGATATCACAGAGAGCTGTAGACCAACCCAGACAGCTCTTACGTTGAGTGTTGACCCCCCCATGGCAGCCTATGGAAGCTCATGTCAAACATCACACACATCTTGCACCATCAAGTCAAGTCTAGTGTTTCCACTGATTGGTCTTGGTACCCTGATGCCTGATGGCGTCATTTTGTCAATAGATTGAAAATTTACTAGTGACATTCCATCCAAAGTTCCAAACTACTACACATCTGCAAACTGCAAATGCTAAATCTCAATTGCATTGATAATTATTATAGATATTATTCACAATGCCAAATGATAATATAAAAGATAAACAATCAAATTTTCTAGTACATTATAACACTAGTATACTACTAATGTGCTGCTACTACTTGCAGAGAAAAGATCCAGAAATTGGGTTCAAGACTTCAATGAATATTTAGGTCAGAAGTGGAGTGGAATAAAGAGGGAAATACCCACTCTTGAATCGATCACCACCCAAATGCAGTCTAGAAACCTCGGGATAGAACGGAAAAATGACTACAATTACACTCAACAAGGATCTTTAGGTTCTTTAGCTCTTCGACTTTGAATGCTTTACTGGTGGCATGACATCATAAAACAACAAACTTCCCTGTCCGCTAATGGCTACAGTCCCCTTCATGACCAAGGTCGAGTATCAAGGACGTATTATGTTAACCTGCATTACTAATCTCTTTTTAAGATTTATGGACGATTATATTAAGTATCGCATTTATCAGGCAAATCAACCCGAGTCACCAGTACTAAGCTATCCCTCCTCATTATCCTCCATAATTATGACTTTTTCCTCTGGAATGGTTCGGAGCAATCCATTCTGCATCAACAGATCTGTGCCATCCCTTCTCACTTAGGATGTCTTTCATAGCAGAGAGATTCTGTTCCAAGATCAAGAATAACGAACCACAAGATATGAGCAATATGTACGAGCTAGACTACTAATAAGAACTAAAAGTTAAAAGTACCTCGAATTAACCCTTCACCACTTTGGCAGTGTGATCTACCTATTACAATTCCCTTAGAACCTGCTGGATTTTTATATATTCCAAAGGGTGCACAACGACCTACTTATACAGGTTGAATATCTGGCATTAGAGCAACTGCAACTGCAACGTGCGAGTATCCTAAAGAGTAAAGAGAAAATTCTCTCTTTATTCGCCAACTCTTAACCGTAACGGGAGAGTAAATTCTCTCTTTACTCCAGATTTGCTACAGTAATCGAGTAAGTTTTCTCCAAAATATAAGTATAGTCGCACGGCCAGTTAAGTGTACGCCTGATAATACGGATAATACGGTCTCTTAGATGGCCGCTCAGTGTAACGCGCGGTCACGTAAGGCTCCGCCCAACCAGATAATACGGCCACTTAAGGCTCCGCCTGATAATACGGCCACTTAAGGCTCCGCCCCATCCTAAGACACGCACGGTCACCTAGGACATATGCCCCATACTCACACGGCCTCTTAGCCCACCGCTCCACCAGACGGTCTCCTAGGACATATGCCAACAATAATCCAACAATAATACGGTCACTTAGCCAATCGTCCGTGTTATCTTACGGCCATCTAACACTACGCCCAATATCATACGGCTACTGTTCGAGTAAAATTTCCTCGCCTACCCGTTGTGGTTTTTAAGCAAAAGACCAAATCAAATTTGGTATTTACTCTTTAGGATACTCGCAGCGCTGCAGTTGCCCTTAAGCCAGATAAAGTAAACACTCTAGCCAGGCCTTAATGGACTTATCATCAAATATAAATTTTTCATTTTAGTTATTTTTTATCATAATCAATCTCTTACGATGAAGAGATACAAATACATATGAATCGATTTAGATTAATGTAAGCGACAAAGGTATGTTCAGATGTCGCAACTTCAAAATGATAAGTAAGATGACGATAGAGAACTGACCAACACTATGATGCTGGTATATTCACGGCAGATACCTAGAGCTCCCAAGTTAAAAGAAGTATCCACAAGAAGACATATGTATCGAGGGCGATGAGTACCACCAGAACCTATTGCACGATTGAAAAAACAAAAGTACCGAGTACACCACCGATTCATTTATAATAACCTATATCATCGACACCTTGTACCAATCTTTCAAAACACTCTAAAGATTAATCGGACAACGTAACCTTGGTTATAATCTACAATCTAATAAAAGAATAGATTAAAGGAATCAAACAAGGTAATGTGAACGTATAAGTGTATTTAATTTAATAGTAACCACGACAATTATGATACAGAAAGATAAAGTAAATCACACGAAAAAAGATTTTGTTAACGAGGAAAACTGCTTTGCAGAAAACCTCCATAACATAGTCCAGTATTTAACACTCTTCGAATTAAGCCGCTACACAAATGTCTATCGCAACCTCGTCTAGTTGAAACCTAATAAACTACCCCTAGCTACTCAGTTTTCTCAATATCCATGCGCCTACAACCAATCTAGCCTACGCACATCAATCACCTAACAAAAATCCACTGCCAATGTTGTTTCATCTATATGAAGACTTCTACAACCCAATTCATTTATGACGTCTTACAAACAAAAAGGAACCAAACTGTTTTCTAAGCACTCACTACCAATCACAAATACCAAATATATTATATGATTAATTCATATTCAAAGGATCTTTCTTATGGATTTCTAATCCAATGATTTACCAAATCTAAAACTCCTTGGTAAGATCAATCAAGATTTACAATTACCGAAGTGACCCACATGATTACAAAGCTTATATTTATGATAAATCACAAACAAATTATCGATGCATAAGTTTTACTTTTATAAAAGATAAACTACTTTTTGTCCCAGATAATCAAGCCAAGCATATCAGAAACACAAAATAACATCAAATCTTCAAAGTCTTCAATCTTCAATAGTAACAAATTCTGAATCACTATAATCTGCTATAGAACCTTCAAAGTCTTAGGTGACCTTATATTAGAAGATAACTATGTGTCAATTCAAATTTAAGTAATAAACAACGAAAACTATAATGTGATTCTTAGTTTTCCGCAACGAGACTTTAGAGATTTTTGATCCCAATAAGGCTTTAAACTAGTTAATCGTGTTTTTGTCCAAAATGAACCAGACTTACTCGTCACTTTTCAATTAACTACCACACAACTCATATGTGTTCCGGGATGAGTTATGTAAGAATACAGACCTCCAGTATTTATAGTGTTATGAACAAGGCTTGTTTGGATACAAGATTTACCAGATTCGAAAATTAAAATGTATTTAATAAATGTCATTTCCGATTTTAGTAAAGATCTTGATATTAAATGATTATTAACTTGTATAACTCGTTTGTAATAAATTTAAAGTATTGTCAAAAATATGTAATCATATATTCCAAACATTAATACTTGAGATGTTCTACTATTATGATAACCAATATTAGCTAGTTACAAATCCATGTACTTTGATAAATTAGTAAACTAGATATGTGCAATCTTCTCGGAAAGATAAACACGTCAATTTTAGATACTATGATAATAAAGAAAATATATCCCACTAATATTAATAGGATCTAGCCTTGAGTATCAAAGGAATAACTATGAACAATAACATATTAGAGTTCAATATGTGTTTAATATTTCCTTACACGGAACTTACTATTCAACTTGAACTTATTTCGAAATCCAAAAGCCTAAGAGTGAAAAACTGAAATTTTAAAATTATATAAGTTGTTGATGTCTTTAACATGACCATCATCTCCAAACTTAATCAACAGCTCTAGAAGCTCAGCGATGTCAGCTTCAACAACTTGTTGGGAATAAGTTCCAACTGAGTCTGGAAAAACTTTTCCCTGCAGGATAGGCTAAGTATCTGTGTTTATGACTGAATCTCCTAAATTTATGGTTAAGCCAAAAATGGCAGAAATATTAAAGTTCTCAGACAACACTTTATGATTGCCGTCAAGTTAAATTATATAGCTATAAATTTGCACAGAAATCTTCGGTATGATAATGCCATATATTTTTCAGCTAAATCTACTAATAGTAGACAATTGTATCCTAAATTTATATGCACTTGATGTATGTTGAATGGGAAATAGTCTTAATCTGAATATGAGTGACAGGTACCTACAACTGTACCAGAATCTATAACATTGAGCAAGCTACATGATGGAAAGTCAGAAGTCTTCAAAGCACTGGAAAATGTGACAGGCATATAATTAAGTCTTTATACATGGTACCAGCACCTGCAGCAAAGATGGACTTGAAACCACAATAAGCTGAATAAAGTGCAGATGGTAATAGCTTCTTGAGAGCAACTCTCAAAGCCTAAATAACTCTTAAGAGTAAAAACAAGGTTAAACAGATCCCTTAGCATGATTGTGATCTGTGACAGCTCCTTGAGAGCATCATTTGTATCAGCTCTTTAAGCGCATAATGTTAAACTTGTGATAGTTCATTTGAGAGCATGAACCGAATGTACAACGACTCTTCAAGAGCATTAACTTGCATCTCATTATAGCTACTTAAAATCAAAAATTATATACGCAACTATTTGAGCATAGTTTTGAATTTGTGTCAACTCATTGTGAGCATGGATGTGAAAATTCTGACAGCTCCATGAGAGCATTGTTCTAAAATGGAATTGAATATATAAATTTTTTCTCTAATAAATATGAAAAAAAACATATTTTAGAGAAACTAATGAGTCAATCAAGTGGGTTGTACCTTACTATTGTTCAGATTATTGAATCCCATGTTGTTACCAACGATGAGTTGTTGAATAGTGACTCATACAGGCTTTGGCATGACCGCTTATGGAACCCAGGTCATGATATGATGATCCGTGTTTTGAAGAACTTACACGAACATCCTATTTTTAGAGGAAAAAAATATGAAAATGGGACAAAAGACTGTTACAGCGCAAAGTAACTAGCCATCAACTGCTCAAAGTGTTATTCTAACACAACATTTGCCTTCTCAAGAAAGTGAGCAACCTATTTCGCATTCTGCTTCGCTGACTATGTCAAAAGCACATCATTTATTTTGCAAAGCCTGTTTTTTAGCAAAAACAGGATCGAGACCATCATACGCTAAAGAAACCAAACAAAATATCCCATTTTTTTCCAGAGGATACAAAATGATATTTGTGGACCTATACACCAGAGAGCGGACCATCCAAGTATTTATAGTTCTGGTAGATGTTTCGACCGGTTGGTCACATGTTGCATTATTGTCCACAAGAAATGCTGCATTTACAAAGCTCCTAGCACAAGTTATACATTTAAGGGATCACCACCCTGATTAACTAATCAAGTCTATCAGACTTGACAATGTTGGAGAATTCACATCAAAAGGATTTGATGATTATTGTATGTCAAGTGGAATAGATATTGAGCATCTCGTACCCCATATTCACACTCAAAATGGTATCACAGAAGCTACCATCAAAAGATTACACATGATAGCTAGAGCAGTGGTTATGCGTACCAACCTGCCTTTTACTGCTTGGGGATACGTAATATTACATGCAGCTTTAACTATTCGTTTTAGAACCCACTATTGGTCAATCACTTCTGCGTACCAGTTGGTAACTGGACATAAGCCTGAAATTTGTATTCTTACACACTTTGGTTGTACTGTATATGTGCCATTACGAACCCACATCGTAAAATGATGGGTTATCAAAGCGATTAAGTAGTTATGTTGGATATGGATTCCCGACAATTATCCGCACCTTGAAACCTTTGGTAGGCGATCTCTTAACCGCTAAAATTACGGGTTGTCGTTTGATGAGACAGTCTTCTCGTCGTTAGGGGGAGATTGAAAAATAAATTTCTAAGGAAACGACAGGAATTATCGTGATGTGTTTCCACTCTGTCTCATATTGATTCTAGTACCCCAAAAACGTAAACGTGAAGCGAACAAGAATAATCGATTTTCAAAATATGCACTGATACCTCTAAAGTTACAAGATCATACATACCAACTGTAAATATGCTTACAAGGTTAGAAATCACCAATACGGGATATACATTAATGTGTTGCAACCATACTTGACGGAAGTGTAGTTGAGGCCGTGGATCCATAGATATGGAGAGACCATCAGGTTCAATCAATACTTACCCAGAAAAGAAGTAGGTGAGTAAGGCACAACCTAATTCATATCACCAACAAAATCATATCATTAGATTGTCTCTGATTATGTCAATGAATCAAAATAGGAGGACGCTCCAAAGTTTAATGATTCCAGAGAGCAATGAAATCCTAATGAATTATGAGAATCCGCACGTAAAAGATCATGCGAGCATATTAACGATTATTATTTTCAAATACAGTTTCTCAAGGAAAAAGAGAACGATTAGATCAAACCATACTTCTTGTCAATGTCCACATCGGCCTACACAATCTAGGTAGAACTTGGTTCTTTGAAAAATATACATGTATTTGGTGTGGTAGTGCTATCCAACCAAGTGTAAAGCCTGTGAATATATATGATTATTTGTCACAAAGCGAAGTGAGAAGAATGAATTCTCAAAATATAAAGACTCGCTTTGTGCCGCGAGGTTTCTCAAAAATCCCTAGAATTGTTTACTTTCTTGTAATGAACGTTATAGCGTTCTGCTACTTAGTTAGCTTGGTAGTTACAAAATGATTTGAAATGTATCATTTGTGTGTGGTTAATTATTACATATCTCTATAAGGATTAAGGGATAAATATATTTACACAAGTATCTGATGGTCTTTTGTTGCCCAAATCAAATGGCTCTAAATTACGGAGTGCGTTTGCAATCAGAGTGGAACTTTCACTCATAGACTGAAACAATTAGGCGAATTCGGTATACCCGTCTAAGTGATTATTTGATTGGGAAGGATAAAAAAGTAAGGTAATGTCTCATGCGTACTCACAAAGAAAAGCTCATAATTTGGAATTGTAGCTATTTTATGTCGATGGTATAGATATTATATGTACTCTTGATGAAATTAGAGATTTTACAAACTGCTTGAAATCTGAATTTGAGATGAAAAATCTGGGAAAGCTCGATCGAACACCGAGCTTGTGGTAATTTATTCCACCAATTTGCATATGTCTAAAATTATCAGGAAAATTAACAATGACATGCATCCTGCTAGCACTCCCATGATTAGTTGAGATTTAAATGTAAGTAAATGACCATTTCGTCTAAAGGAAGATGACGAAGATGTGTTGGGAGATAAAATTCCCCTAAATAAGTGCAACAGACGCATTTTTGTACGTAGCGTAATATACTCGATCAAATGTTTCATCCTCACTGAACTTGTTAGCTATATATAGCTCAGCACCGACGTAGCATCATTGGAATGATATGATGAATGTAATCATATACTTAAAAAGAACCATTGAAATGAGTTTGATTTATCCCTACAAAGACATAAAGAAGACTGCTAATTGAAGTGCAATCCAAAAGTTGTCGAAGAATAATATCTTCCCCCACAAAAGTAATTAGGGGGAGACATGGTAGACTTATTTAGTAAGTTATTGCCTAGGGTTAATTGATGTTTGGTACTTAGGTTTTGACAAGCTTTAGCTTTGGTCTAACATTTGTCCAATGTTAGGACTTGGTACCTGGGCTGGATGTTGATCGTAGTTGACTGTCATTGACATAAATGTAATTAATTTTATAGAATAAATAATATTGAGTTTACAATTGTACCCCTGAAGTGGGCCTCAGATCCAACGATTTTTACTAAAAGCATTAATCCTATGGCCAGGATGTAATATCCCTTGACCTAAAGTCTACTCTATTCTTTTGCCTCCATATGCATATGCTCTCCAAACCCATCACCGCTACCACCACCATCACTTTCGTCTTCGTTCTAACTTCCTAATAGACACATTTTTATGTCTGAATTGTCTCGAATCTTTATATTGATGTGCTCGATTATGTACTAATTGTGTTGTTTTATGTGTATGTAGGTATTTTTGGAAGAATAAATAATCGTGAGAAAATTTGGCTTTAAAGTGATAAAGGCACCCACCTCATATTGATAAGGGAACCCAAGAATTGATAAAGGTACCCACTTCTTAATTCAAAAACCAAAACTTGGCGTGAAACTTATGTCCTTCTACCTGTGAAGTCTCTTTTCGTGATTTTGGGTAATTTTTGGAAGAGTTTAAAAGAAAGATATATTCTTGCCATAGATAAAGGAGATACACACGTTTGGGGAGCAGCAAAACCAAAAAAAAATCTCGAGATATTCATATCCATCCAAAATCAGGGAGAAAACATCTTTCATGTGACACATGGATTATTTCCTATTGAAGATTGTTTCCATCCTAATATAACACGGCCATATCCGATATCCAGTATCTTGTAAGAAGGCAACAACGTGAATGATAAATCAAGTTTGGAAGAAAATCATATCGAGAATGGAAAAAAAAATTTGCCAAGAATATTTTGGTTTGAAGCAAAAGTTATTACAAAGATTTGAAGACGAGATTTGGTAGTTTGGTGTTAGATTATAAATAGAAAAGTCGATAGAAGAGTTTGTGGGGGGGCTGGCGGAGGCCAAAGAAGAAAAAAATTCAGAAAAAAGGTATGTTCATGAGGAAGAAGATGAAGAAACCGTTGCCATAGATGTGAATGACCTTTGCCTATTCTTTTGTGTCCGGCTGCTTTTGTAACAGATGGCAACAATTACCAATTCTTCTATGCAACAAATATATCCGTAGCAAATTATATGTGTCAATTTTTTTTCTTCATTTTTAACTCTTTTTGAGTTATGTAACCATCATTTGAGAGAGTGTTTTCTATGATGAGATAAACCTCATTTTTCCAATAAATATGCGTTAATATTTATTTAATTAATTACTACAATTCTTTTTATAATTATTTATATTGAATTAAAAATTGATTAAATGATTTTGATTAAATAGTTATGTTTTCTCTTGATGGTGCATGCTTGGTCTAGAGATTTTTGATGCTTCATGCTTGCGATTTATATTCATTGTTTTAGAAATCTACTACAAGTAATATTTAAAATCATTTTGAACGTAAGAATTACATGAGTATTGTTTTTAACTGAATTACATAAATTAGTTAATGGTGGAATCATTTATCTCAGCTCTTTCATATAATCTTGATATCATCTTTGTCCGAGTTTTTCTTTTATTTTTAGGGTTAGAATTTAAATCTAAAATCAATCTTCACAAGTCTAAGTGAACGATCTTTTTACCACTGTCTACAATCACATCACTTCCCACAGTAATACAACCCTACAACCACTAATAAATTGAGATCTCTAATTCAACTTATTAATTTTTTATTAAACGAATTTCACCCTTGGTGGAGTCTCTATCTCAAAAGATCTTGATGGGTTTATGAGAAATTCGTTAAATCAAAAATTTAGAACTTGTGTGATTAGAATGGTTTTTTATGTTTGGATTGGATAATCATGAAACAAAAACATGAATCACCTTCACGAAAATGTAAGAGTTAAGTCGCTTCCATACTATAATTGATCTTCCTATTACGAATTGGATTGAACGTTGATTGAATCAAAATTTGGGGGTTTTGATTTAGGGTTTCTTTTTCATCTGCAGAGTTAGAACTTAGAAGTTGGGTTTTCACAACTGAATGAATTGAAGAAAATTTTGGAAGTTTTCTTTAAATCGTTCCATTCTTGAATTTGGGTTTTTGATTTGGAAACTAGTAGATGTTATCTCGTTATGTTTGATTTGAGTTTAATTGAAATGAAAGTGAGGTTATTTTATGGTATTGATTTGTTAAACTTGCTTAATTGCTTGTACGGAAGGTTGATAATCTAGCCTGTGAAGTGGATTCTGGTTGGGTTTTATCTCCACTTCTGATTTGGCCTTTCAAGAAATAAGAAGGAGACTGATTTATCTTAGGATTAACATCAAGTGAAATATGTTTGATCGTCCGTGTATACCTCAGATCAACGAGTTAGATAAAATAATATAAAATCAATGATTTTACTAAATTAAAATTAAACTTAACCTAGTCAACTAAGGTCAACGTCTAGTCCAGTGAAGTGGATTCTGGTTAGGTTTTATCTCCACTCCTGATTTGGCCTTTCAAGAAATAAGAAAGAGACTGATTTATCTTAGGATTAACATCAAGTGAAATATTTTTGGTCGTCCGTGTA
>JAJJMC010024047.1:1975057-2104688 GCA_023531435.1 Papaver californicum | reverse complement strand
GTGCAGTTGATACAGACGATTTCCGATCGATCCCGTGCTGAGTTGACTCGGTCAACTCGTGTTGACCGATTTGACTCGGGTTTGACCCGATTTGTCCCGATTTGACAGAGTTGACTCGAGGGTACCCCTTATCCACTTCTAGGGTGCCAAATAACACTTATCCTTGGGGTGCCTTTATCACTTATTGAGCCAATTTTTCCACAAATCTTTATTCTTCTACTGTACCTACAAAAGCATAAAAACACGTAATATTTGCAAAATCGAATACTAACTTAATAGAAACTAAGGTACAATTTAGACACTAAAATGTGTCTATCAAATCCCGGTGGACGTGGATGGACCAAATTCACCAAAATTGAAACAGGAGCCTGTTGAGGCTTTATTCCATAACAAAGAAATAAGACAAGAGTGTTTTAGGAGATTAGAAGACCACGGCTTGCACATTAATGTCCCAAATTTTCTCTTACAAACTTGAACTCCAGTGGAAACACAAAAAACATCTTTCGTTTTTAGGAGAAAATCTTACCATCTGACTTTTATT
Organism: Papaver californicum; assembly: GCA_023531435.1. NCBI lineage: Eukaryota > Viridiplantae > Streptophyta > Magnoliopsida > Ranunculales > Papaveraceae > Papaver > Papaver californicum. Next base: position 2,104,147 of record JAJJMC010024047.1, on the reverse strand, counting down.
AGATAACTCATTACAGAGAAAATTGATGAATACTATTCGGTTCTTGTGGATTTTTCTATCCCCACAGCTAAAATCGTAATAAAGAAATGAATCAGATGACCCACTAAGTGTGCAACACTGAAAAGAATTAAACAGAAGATCACGTAGTAACAACTCACCTGCTGGAAGGTGCTGAGGGATGGCCAGGTGAACCCGCCAATCCAAACATAGCATATACCCCCCGGGGTGCAACCACTTTGATCTTCATGCTATTTAGGGGCAAGAACGGTAATCTCGTTGCTCATACGATTTGCAATCCCACAAAACATTGTAGTCCCACCACCAAGGACTGTGTTCCATATAGATCATTTCTGAAATTGACATCACCCTTCGTTATGGAGTTTAAGGTAGTCTGTCTCATGGATCCCAGCAACTTCCACTTTGATCAGGGATGGTTGGACTAGCACCTCCTGACACCTGAATCTCTCCGAACCAGTTGTAATAACCTGCCCATCAGGCAACTCATAAGTCTTCTCAATATTAGAGCTGTTTTGCGCTGTCTCTATCTCTTCCTCACAATGAAGATCAGCGTAAGCAAGGTTCTCTTTTATGCCACGGACAACTTCCCTTTCAGCATCAGTGGTGAATGAGTAGACTCTTCTCTTGAGGATCTTTATCAAATAATTTGTGAGATCACAGCCAGTAAGATTGAATCGAAAGATTGCACCAGGAGCAGCAAAGCCCTCATCAATTGGCACTATACCCGTTGTCAAAGGAAATAAATCACTGAGAAAAACGAAACAAATAAAATACTTTCACAAATCAAATTTGGCTGCTGATCAAGTACAAACCGGTTGTACATCCACTGGCATGTAGAGAAAGAACAGCCTGGATGGCAACATGGGATATTGACCCAGGACTTGCTAGTTTGACCATATTTGTTACTCCCCTAATCAGGATGCAACTTCATGTAACAGAAATCTTATAAATCGACATGGTTATAATATGAACAGCATTTTTTTCTTCCAAAAATGAAGGACAATAATATTACGAAGTAAAAGAAAACATGAATAGCCTTTCAGCAATGAAGGGAGAGTGCAGAAAATATTACAGTTTCTGATGACAAACAAATACCATAAACATCATCCAAGTCATTTAATCCACTGGAAATGGGAGAAAAAAAATGATACAATATTACAATTGCTACATTAAGATCAAGCAAAATGCTTAACAGTGCAAATAAACAATGCTTGTGCATAAACAAATTACATGAAAGACCTACCTGAGATATGAAATACAGAAACACAATACATAAAATGTTCATGAATTATTGAAGGCCTGCCTCATAATTAAAAGCAATAAACTAAGTGCCAGATACCGGCACAACAAATCCATCAAGGTACAGAAGTAAATCTAGCTTCATACTCAAACCCACGGTACAACCCATCACCATTCCCAGGAATTCCATCAACCCACCTCCATTCTCCTTTCCCTGACTTAATCGAATAATCCCACATCGCTAACCTCCCAATCCGTTTCCCCGAAAAACAAACTCTATCTCCTCCACCAAACACCTTAAACTTACTAGACTCTTGAAAACTTGTAAACATATCAGTCGGCATTCTACCAACTTCATCCCATTCCAATGTCTCCAAATCTAATCTCAATATCAATATAGTCGAACACGAAGCATTTAATGAAAATGATGATTTCAATCCACCCACCATCAAAATTCTTTTACCATTCCCACGAATTAACCTAGGTCGTTTCAATATATCGAAAATATCACCCCATTCATGTTTTTCTAACCTTTTCCAACCTTGTGATTTCTCAAGCTCACTTAATGTACATGAAAACAATTTCCACTGACTTCTCCATGGAGACCCAACATCACATAATGCAAACAGAGAATCAAAAACTAAAATTGGACTTCTAGGTTTCGACACTAAATTCGATGAAAACTTTTGCCAAGAATCACCAGCACCATTAAAGTAAAGACAAGCAAGTTCAGTAAGTACCAATACTCTATTAACAGGCCCAACAAAAACCGTGCCGTGCCTTGACCAAGCCGATCCAAGTGCCGGCAAAACCTGAAATTTCCTCGTCAACGGGTTACACAAAACCAGCGATTTACCTGAATCGGGCGAGTCAACCCATAAATAAACGATTCCTTTTGATGAAGCAACTGGGATTGGGGATCTGAACGGAATGAAATCGAAAGGGAATCTCATCCATTGTTTTAGATCAGAATCGTAGACGTGTAGATACGAATGAGGTGATACAACAGTTCGATGGTGATGGTGAGATGGACGAAGTGCTATGAGATTAAGAGGCGGTTTTAATGAGATTAGATTTACAAATGATGATGAAGTTAAAATTTGATTGAAGAATTTAGATAAAGAACGACAGATTAAGATCTCACGAATCGATAGAGACGAGAATATTTGATGAAGACTATCTTGAGGTAAGCGATGGATTAAACAGGTGGTTTCCATTCCCGATAAAACGGTATGAATAACGGAAAATGAGCCTGTTTTTTCGGAGCGGAAAAAAGGATTCCGTATACGGAGGGAGAGGAAGAAAATTGGTGAGGAGGAGGAGGATTTTGTTTGATGCTGAGGGGATTTTTATTGTCTGAAAGAAAAAAAAGGAAAGTTTTTTTCTTCTTTTTTTGTTACCGAAGTACCCTTAACTACTCGCTCATGAATTTGCTCTATAGCTTCAAGCAGAACCTTAGTCCCACATCGGTGAACTAGGCATTATGCTGTGAGTATATAATGTTTATTGTTTGGTATAGCTATTGCCGGTTAGTGGTGGATTGGATGTCATATAATAGTCCTATATGGGCTATCAGCAATTCATTAATTAATCTTTAAAGTGAAAAAGATGAAACGAGACCGCTCCATCTATCACTAACTCGGTTAAAAACCGAGTCTGACCTTCATGGTTCTTTTTTCTTTTGAAAACTTTTTTCGAGGAAGGAAAGATAATGGCTCAGGTCCCTGGGTCAACGACAATTATGAGGTCTTTGAAATGATATCACGTTAAAAAAATAAGCTATAAAGTTGCCTCAAAAACCAACGTAAGCTGTGAACCTAGTCCTACCAGTGGACTGTAGAACAACCAGCTCTTATGTTGACTGTCGAGTGTTGATCCCCACTAAACAGCCTGTGGAAGCTGTTGCCCCTACACCATCATCACAAAACTGAAATCACACATCTTGGTATCAAGTGTTTCCACCATTGGTGTTTTTCAACCTTATGGGTTCTTCCAGTAGCAAAAATTGGTAAGCTGATAGCCTCACTTGGTCGATTCAAAATTTGTTGCCAACAAGCCAGTACCCTGCACTTGCTCATAGTTTTATCATATACTGGGTCTGTCTATATGGGCCTCTGGCGTCAGAAGCTGATGTGCACACAAAGAATACCAAACATCTGCAAACTGAAAATTCTAAACCACAATTGCATTGATAATTAACATAAATATTATTCACAATAGCAAATGATAATAACAAATAAATAATCAAATCTTCTAGTACATAACACTACTACTTTACCATTAGTATCCACTCTTACAAAGAAAGATCCGGAAATTGGGTTCAATCAAGATATGGATAAATAACAAGGACTATAATTTTAGTATACAAAGAGGTCGGAAGTAGAATAAAGAAGGAAAATACCCGCACAATGGGATAAAACAATCACAAACCTGATGACTAAGAGCGACATTACCCAAATGCAATCTCCAAACTTTGACATGAAAGGAACAATAACTATAATTACACTTGAAAAAGATCATGTTATGGTGTATCTTCTTTAGCTCTTCGACTTGGAATGCTTTACAAGCCAATCGATAACTGAGTCAATGTTGGTGGAGTTTCTGCATGATATCATAAAGCAACAAACTTCCCTGTCCGTCAATGATTTCAGTCCCCTGCACAAACAATGGCGAGAATGGCATTATCACTCTGTCATTTCAGTTTCCACAATCTTTCAAGTAATCATGACTTAAATTTCCCCATCCCTTCATAGACAAATACAGTTGGTAAAAAGAAAGAAACAATGTTTATTTCACATACATTTGATCAGTTAAAGCCTGTTTCGATAGAGCTTCGGGCTTGTCAATCTTATTACCCAGAACCAGCAAAGGGATACCGCTCAGTGAAGGCTTGCTTAACAGGTCATGAAGTTCACTTTTTGAGATGGTTACATTGTCGTGATCAGCAGCATCAACAACACAACTGCAACGAGCAAATGAAGAAACAAGTAAAATCAGCACAACTATAGCAGTATAGCTTTCCATGTTGACAAGTATAACGTTACTAGTAGTCTAGGCATTGGGAATGAAACTGTACACAGCATTATAACTCATATCTAATCTTGGAGTGTACAAAAATAGACCAGAACCATAATTCAAATTGTTATCTAATCTAAATTCTATAAGTCCCTGGAATTCTACACCTAGTTTTTACCATCACAATACTCTCAAACTCTCAATGTCAAATTAGTCAAGCGACTCTATGCAACATGGGCTAATAACAGACAGCATGGGACTCCAATGTCAATGATGCGTCAATGAAAATTTAAAATGGGTGCAGCGCAAAAGGAAAAAAATACAAACAAGAAAGCTAATCTGTTCACATTTAGCAATCATTTAGTTGCCAAGTAATACGAGTTCTGTTATAGAAGGGGGATTTTTATAAGGCATACACCTTTTGCACCACACTCTCAGGATATACAGTAGTAATCAGTAGATTACAAAATTAAAATCTTGTGAACCCTACAGTCCACAGGCAACCAACTACCAAATGAAGAGTTATCATTATTAAGTGTCATGAAATATGCTGAAACAAGATTAGGAAATGGAACATAAATAACTCACCATAGAGACAGACAAAATAAAAAATGAAAATGAAAAGGCAAAACACATCTCATGCAAGTACAACAGTGTAGAGCACCATGTGTCATTCAACATAGATATTATAGTTTAACTAATGTCAGGTGGCTTAATTCACAAAAAGACAAGGCTTCTTGGAAGATGTTTAGAGACAATCAAACTATTAGTCATACATGGAAACAGCTAAGAAAGATCCGATATCCACTAGATGCTTCGTCTATAGAGCATATCAACAGAGTGAACCAAATAATAGTATCATCATGCCACTAGCTTACGCCTTCCATTTACAAGAACAGGGTTATCATTTCATATTGGAAAGGGTGTCCTTCTAAGACCTTCAATGTGGTTATAAAAGAGTATGAAGTAGAGAAGACCTACTTTCCTAATTTCCAATATAGATTCATTATCCAACAAACATGACTCTATCTACGTACAAAGTTTATCAATTGGAATTTCGATTTTCCAACTTGACCATAAGTTGATTACAGAATTTTTCACTAAGGCCTTGATTTTCAAAATGTCATAAAGCATCACTAGATTTAATGTAACAGTCCAACAGATTATACCAAAGGTCATCCAAGAGTTATCAAATTGATTTTAAGAAATAAATCAACAGGTTAAAATTAGTAGCATATACTGCATATGTGAAAACAAGTTGATCAGGCAGATACATACACAATGGCTGAAACGGCACGACAGTATCTCTCCCACATACTGCGAAACCTGGGTTGACCTCCAAGATCCCATAACTTAATTGTGACATTCCCTTTAGTTACCTTCCTCATATTGAATCCTATCTGTGGGTCACACAATAATGGAAAGACAACATCTTTTCAAAACTGAAGTGACACATCAGTCGTAAATCAACAATGCAAGAAAAGACTCCACTCGAGAAAGAGATCAATCACTTACAGTTGGTATCATGTCTTCACTATAGCCACCAGTCTACAAGAAAAACCAAAAGGCAAAAGCGCAGGTATCACCCATAAGTGTTCAGAATGAAACTCAAGAAAAAGGGAAACTGAAAAGTAAACTGCCTTTGAAATTAAAGGAAAAATCTACTCACAGCAATGACATTAACAAGAGAAGTTTTCCCTGCACCCTGAAGTCCAATCAAAGAGAGCTCCATTTCTTGTTTGAAGAAGAGGCTGCAAAATGTAACAACAACCCACCAAATAAACATTCAATCAATTTTCAAATAGGCAATTCAATGTTTCTATTCTCAAGAAGTTACTATTAAAATCACAGGACAGTACAGTATAACACGTCTCGAAAAACGAATTCCATATGAAACAAGCTCCAGTCATAAACTTAGTTCTATGATTTTTAATATCCAAACCATTGTGACTTGAATGGATGTAACAAAACTAAGATAATTCAATTAGAACCTCAAACAACAAAACCTAGCTCAATTCATTTAACAAAGACCAAAAAGACAAAGAATTTATCACAATTCAAACCTAATTACTGTTTTTACACACACGATTGAGCTACTGGTCATTGTTTTAACCTAGAAGAAACAGGAAAGGGGAAAAAAAACGAACAGAAATATAAAGAGATAGGAGAGGGAAGAGCACCTTCGAAGCCAATTGAGGAAATTTTCCCATATCCCCATATTGTTTGAAAAAACGAAAGAAGTTGAGCTGGGAGAAAGAAAAGGGAGCTGAAAAGATTTGAAATTATTTAGGGTTCTGATTGAGAGGAGAAGAAGAAGAAGAAGATCTGACAGGCGTCTTTGCAAATTCTCGACAGCGGATACAGTGTCAATATAACTTAAAAATTATCAGAAAGAAAAGAAAAATAAAGAGCTACAGAATTACGAGGATAATAGTCCTTATTTTTGCAGTTAATTACTCAACCAACCCATACCCCCTTTGTTCGTTTGTTGGGAATGAGACAAGCTCAAACCAAAGGACTTGGACCTCAAGGTCCATATCTATGCACATTGTAAATGATCAAAATCAGCCACTATCAAAATGATATTTTAAACGCTCAAGTTTGAGCAGATACATTACGCGGTATAGTTTTAGTTGAATAACCAAGAATTTATCGCTCGACAAAGTGTTTGTCTAGCAATCAACAGTTTGTCTCCAGCGACGAATATTTTGTCTTTCATTAATTATTTTAGATTTATTTCTTCTATTTTTTAATTATTTTAATCAACTTTTATTATACAAGGGTCCCATTAAATATATTATACTACCTCCGTTTTCAGTAAAAGTGTTACTATCATTTTTTTCATTTTGATCTATTTTTAGGTTAAAATAAAAAAATAATAGTAACACTTTTACAGAAACGGAGGAAATAATATCTATAAAACCCATAAGACATATATAAACATATTTTTTATTATTTAGGATCCCATAAAATATAATTAAATAAGTTATTTTATTCAAATTTGCTAGTTTTACCATATTAAAGGTGTGCATAGGACCTGGCCTAAGACCATCAAATATTTGGCATGATTAGCAAACAGCCAAACAGTACCACGAAGACACTTTCCGGTTAGGGTAAACATTTCTTCACTCTGGACTATTAAGTTTTCCTCTGCTATTTTTTTTCCAAGAGAAGTAAAAAGGAAAGAATGATAAAAAAAAATGAGCCACCGTGAGGAATACTTACCATTTTAACGATATTCAAAATGGACTAATAGAGGAAGAAAGCATCATTTAAGCAAGAAAAAAAAAATCCGATTGAGATTCGTTCTTCCAATGCATCCACAAACTCCACTAAAACAAACAGGTACCTGAAAACAAGACAAATTTTAAAAGCAAATCTTATGAAGGAATTATGTTTTCTTTCTCTTGTAATAATGAGTATGACAGATGGTTTATTATATCATGGCAAGCTTGTAGACTGACGATTAGAATTTCACAAGTTCAAAATGCTCGTTAGGACCTTGTTACAGAAAATGGTGACAACTCATGGCCTGTAAGAACCTTCTCACTCTCTCAGAGTCTCAATGATGGCCAAGAGTAAGTGTAGCAGACCTCTCTTGTCCTTGGAAGCTTGTTGTGATTCAGCTAATATCATACCTAAAACCTCATTTGCTTTTAGTGTGAAAAACTCCTTATCCAATCAATACACCTGTTTTTCATTACAAGAAAGTCAGTACTATACCGATAGGAATCGCCATTACCAAGTAAAGTTAGTACCAACAGATATGACAACTCAAAAGATGGTTCACCGTATTATCCTTCGGTACCAAAACAGTTCAAACCTCCACTCCCTCCACTGCTTTTAACTACATTCATTTCATTTATTTACGATTTATCCTTCAACTTTTTTCAGCAAGTATAATGGATAATCTTTGAAGAGTAACCAATGAGAGCTTCGTAGTAGTAGTAGCTATAGAAAAGGAAGTCACATCAGATCAGACCCAGCTAATAACAAAAACAGACGCAACATGCCTAAGCTGCTGAAGTGATGGGGTATTGTTTACCACACCACACCATGCCTAAGAAGGCTAGCTGGTGATAATTATTATTAAGTAGCAGATTGAAATGATAGTCTTAGAACAATTTCAATGGGAGTCGGTATATATATATATATTAATACATCTGTCCACGTGATAAACTTAATTTTTCAGAGTAAAAGAATTGACGATTAATCAGATTGACCCAATTTTTATATAAGTAAATATTTTTTTTAATTGGTGGGATCTGTTTTTTATACAAATAAATAATTTTTTAGTTAAGTGAGATCGATTTCTATTTTAAAATTAATATATATAATAAATTAGAATAACTAACTTAACTAAATTTAACATAAAAATTATTTTACTCGACGGCTCAACTTACACCGATCGTCTCAGGTTGAATTGATCGCCTCAACTTAAGTCTCGATTGGTAAACTCTTATAACTATCCATTTGGCAAATCATTTAAAGGATTTGCTCATCTCATTACGGGTGGTAATTGATAAATTAGTCAATATATCCATCCTATTAACTTTGCTCTTAGGAATTAAAATAAAATGGTTTTTTATAGATCGCATAAAAAAACTACTCAAAAACTACCCCTCATACGCAGTGGGCTCCGCCCATATGAACTTTTAAACCCACCATTTTTAGATTTTTGAATGAAGTAACGGTGGCAAGTGTTAGACATGACATAAAGCTTAAAAAACATTGTACACTGATTAAGGAAAATCTTGTTGATATATATGAGTCTTTTTTTAACATTGTAATCTCATTTGATTAAAACTGATTAATGAAATTAATCCGTGATAATGGTATTCGAAATTGAGCAAGTTGCCAAGTGCAACCAATGCTATTACAAATTATGGTGGTGTTGCTGTTGCAACTAGCGGGAAGACATATCACATTAGTGCTAATAAACCGAAGAGGTAAGTTTATGAACAAGTATTGGAGAGAACTCATCCAATCAGTAGACACCCGTAGTACATAATTTAGATGTTTAGGCAGAATGCAAGGGAGCATTGCTGATTTTCAATGTAATTGATGTCTCACAACAGGTTCAGAAGTAGACGAGAGGCGCTTGTCATTCGATTAGATTGTGCTTGGATTTATTTATAAAGGAAATAACAAAGGAAGCTACAATTTTTTGTGACTGTCAAAATATATTTAACTATATAAATGGTCAGAAAACTTCATGCTTATGTGCTGCCAGAGTAGCGCTGAAGAAACGAAGGAGGGTGCCAGAGTAGCGCTGAAGAAACAAAGGAGGACTTTTTTGGGTTTTGATACCTATTAAAACAAAGTAGTTTGTTCAAATCTAGGTCTTTGAAAGTTATTTTCTAAAGATTTTCTTATTCTGTATATATGATTCGTATTTTGGTATAGTTTCAAAGTATGTGTTTGTTTTATATTTCAGTCTAGTTTAGTTTGTTGTATAAATTGTTTGTTCAGGTCCATGTCTTTTGAAGTTGTTTGAAAATTTGAATTTTTACTGCTTTGTGAATGATTCTATTATAATTTACAAAATAGGCTAACGTGGTTAACATATAATGCAGCAGAGAACATATAGTATATAGCTAGAAGCCTAGAAATGCTTCAAAAGAAAAAGTATATAGCTAGAAAAGTTTAAAAAAAAAACGAAAAAATACAACTAAATCCTTAAAAATAAATTAGGAGGAGATAGCTTTAGTTGCTGAATCATTTGCATCGACAGAAACAAGGCTTTCCTTATAAATATTAGCCTTGACATAATACAAATTTATTCCTTCCCCAAAACCAAGATCCTCAAACTCATCAGTAATAGAGTTGTAACATACCAAAGTGTTGCTTTGTACTAATATTCCGAACTTTCCATTTCGAGAAATTCCAATGATACCACCAAATTCATACCAGCCTGGAGATGTGAGATCAACTATGTAGAGCTCAGTCCACAACTCCTTCACCCTATTGTAATCATTCAACATCCATACCTTGAATATACACCACATTCCCTTGCGAACGTAATGCAAGCTAGTTTATCACCTATTGATTCTAACCGAAGAAAGTTTTCTTCTGGTTCTGGAATCTGTAGTACTCTTTGGTATTTTTCTTTGCTCAAGTCAAATGACAAAATCACTCGCTCATGACACTCTACAATGTAGTCCACAGCTTGATGGAAATAAATACCATTCAAACTTCGTCCAAATGCTGGGCTACAACAATGAATATAGAAATATGAGTCTATCAACCTCCAAGAATCAGTACTCAGGCAGTATATTTGAACTTCACGCAAGCAGTCAAAGGGTAAAAACTATGTTATCTTTTTTGGGCGCGAGACAAGAGACAAGAGACTTGTATCACCTTGTAATCCTTGGTTTGAACATCAAAACCTAGTCCAACAAAATCGTTATGGAAATACCCAACCTTGGGGTTTCCATTTGACCAATATCCCTGGTCATATTGTTATACATGCAAATTATCTCTTCAACGGAATCCACCATGTGTATGTAATGAAGTCTATAGAACTAACTAACCTTGAGAACTGGCTTGTAAGGTTAGATTTTCCTAAGATTTATTAACTGCAGGATCTTAAATTACTCATATAATATGGGACTAATAATCTCAAGAGTATGTCACCAGGTCTTGTCACATCCTTAAAACATGGTCGTTTGCCAAGATCCTCCAACTTCTTGAAGCCTCCTTCTTCAGAAAGCAAATAAAACGGAGGTGTAGGATCTGTGTGCCATATTGGCAGATGAAGGTGCCGCCTAACCTGGAGCTGTTCTTGTTGTCCACAGTAGTAGTGGTATGGTGTCCTATGAAGTGAGATGATTTAATGAGGGCATACCATGATCTACACACAGATTTGAATCGCAACAGAGATTGTAGAGGGAGCCATATCAAAGTTTGAAAAATTACATCTTCCGGCAGAACAAGAGGAGTCATACAAGGGTCAATACCTTTGTATGTAGTCTTCTGCTTCTCTTGTTCTGTGTTTGTTTTTGTGAAAGGACCCGTCGCCAAAACAAGAGAATCCTCATAATATTAAATTCGATCACCTAAGTCTTTCCCTTTGAATTGGGGATGGATGATTAGCCACCAAATTAAATAAGCAAACACTCTTAATAATGTTGATCGATTAAAATCCTAGGACAAACTATGTATATGTATTCACAGAGAGAGGAAAAAAAAAAACACATATTGATAAAAATAATACAGAGTCACAAGAAGATAAGGAAACCTAGTCCCATGAACAGTCACTGACGAAGTCAAAATTGTTCTAATGGGTGGATAAGTATGTATGAAAAATGAAAAATAGTACTACCTCCGTTTCAGCAAAAGTGTTACTATCATTTTTTTATTTTAGATTATTTTTAGACTAAAATGAAAAATAGTTTATTGATTTAATAAACCATATTTTCTATTTCCTGAGTGTAGAAGACTAAGTAAATATAGATATTGTTCTAATACCCAAAGATTCCAAAGATACTCTTCTAAAATCCAATTTGGATATTCTTCCCAAATTAAAATAAAGAAATTAATCTTTTTTCCTAAACTACCCTTAATTAATGAACAACCCTAAATATATTTTGTGTGTCTTTTCTCTCTTTGTCTCTCAATATTTTCTGGCTTTCCTTTTTACTTTCGAGATGATGGCGGGGAGTTAGTACACAACAGAGGAAAAGAAAAGAGAGCCCAGCAGAAATACGGATTGCAGGACAGTAGGTATGGAGGAGGGGCTAGGCGTATTAACAATAGTAAACATTCGATGTCTATTTATAGATTTGAACAAATAGCAACAGTGTTCCATTAACGTCTGCACATGAAAGAAAGCGACTGAGAGAGAAATAATGCCATGGAAGACTGTTCCTACTTACCTCCTCTCCCTTGCCACGTGGAAATTTCTCTGTTCTACCTGGGCTTGTAATGGGTTTTGTTGTTGATAATCTCGTTTTGGATTGTCAAAAATCAAAATGCAGTATGAAAATCAGTGATTCCGAATCTCTGATGGCATTTATCAAAAAACTCAAAGGTTTGGTTGAGTCATAAACGATGTTAGGAAGGTTGGGTCGATCTTAAGAAGTTAAAAAGATCGAAAAAAATCAAATCAGAATTATTTTTTTCTGTTGTTGTTGAAGAAGACAAAGACCAGAGAAAAGGCAACGGTTTCTTCAACCCATTAGCAACGTTGTTCTTCAGATTTGCAACGTTTATCTTCATCTATAACGGTTTCTTCAACCAATTAACAACGTTGTTCATCAGCTTTGCAACGTTTATATTCAGCTGCAACGGTTTCTTCAACCAATTAGCAACTTTTATTTTCATATTGGCAACGTTTATCTTCAGCTTTATTGTAACAGTCAATTTGTAACACCGTTAAACGTTGCAGATTTCCTGTTTTTGTTATTTTTAGTTTTTTTTCTTCTTCTCAAGCACTTTTGAGCCATGTACCGATTTTTTTAGAGTGTTTTGAACATGATGATACTAGTTTCATCCTAGCTATTATTCGAATATTTTTTTTTTAATTTCATTTTAAACCAGGATGCAACCAGTTTCGTCCTAGTTATTATTCGAAAAAAAAAATCAATTTTATTTTAAACCATGATACAACCAGTTTCATCCTAGCTATTGTTATTTTCTTAGCTTAAAACAGGATGCAACCAGTTTCATCCTACCTATTATTCGAATATTTTTATTTTCTTAGTTTAAAACAGGATGCAACCAGTTTCATCCTAGCTATTTTCTTTCGAAAAAAAATAATTCGAATTTACTATCAACAATAGATCTTATTTTGAAAAGAATTTAAAATACTTTCCAAAAATATAAGTTTTATTAAAATCGGATATATATTTTGAGAGTTATGAGTGTTTTTGTGATTTGTTTTTAAATTGGAGAGAAAAAGGATAAAAAAGAAATAATTATAAAAGGAAAGAATATAATTGTCTAAAATCTTTTGTGTCCATTTCACTCATCCTAATTTTTACAAGTCTATTAGAACTATAATAACACTTTTACTGAAACATTAGGGAGTATCATTAAATAAAATAGTGGTTGAATATCGTCCGAAACTTTAGGTGCTATTTAAAAAATAAATTATGACAAAAAAATGCTACCAAGATACCGTAAAAATTACAAAATATTTACATTTCAGATTAAATTAAACAATTTATGATATGTTTTAGTTTTTCTTCACAAAGTTTGATAATAGTATAGACTCTTACACTATCTAGTATTTTTCGAAAAAATGAAATAAAATTTACATAATAACTTATTTTGTTACACTGCACCTTCATGACTCATTATTTAACCTCTCCATTACTCCCACTGCACTATCCCCTCATTGTTTGCGCTTTTTCCCTCTATTCTCCATACGTCTTTAAGAACCCCATTCCATCAGCATATTTCACTGTAAACAAGTCAAAAAAGAATATAGAAAACGTACACTCAACTGCAATGGAATGTCAATGCTAACCATCAATATACGTGTGATGTACAAGATTGGGAATTCAAAATCAAAGCAGAAGTGATAAATAGAACTATGTTAGTTAGCTAGCAATATGGGAAATTATTTGATATAAGAATATGATAATCTACCTATATAGCACCATGCCACCATGTTTTAGCTTTAACCATAGTCCAGAGAACTAAATACTCGAGAATACTGAGAAAAAAGGTCCCGATCATGAACAAGTTACGCAGCACACGGAAAATGCATCGGCTAACATCAATTAAGTGATCGTGATTAATGCGTGTGTCTAGATGAACTCGGTAACAATATTTAGCCCGGATCAACATAAGCTAACCAATTTGGAAACAATGCAACCCCGCATAGAAATGATATTTGATTGATTCAATGCAACATAGTTGACTATGATTTCTGGGTTATTTCTTTGTTTTTCATTTTGGGAATAAAATTTAATTTCATTGGGTTTAACTTCAAAGTAACATTTTTAGGTCACTTTAGCACGTAGAATGTTGAAGTAAAGATGATAAAAAATAAACCACTAAATTTTCTGGTCGTTGGTTATAGTATAGCGTAATTTCTTTTAGAATATCACATTAAAAATGTGCACAAAAAGGACATATAGCCATAAATGATCCACAACTCAACCAAGCTAGCTTTATACATTATAAGTATGGCCGAGGTCCACATATGACCATGTCTCTGCAGAGTCTGCACTAAGCCTTGTAGAACCTAGTTACATAACAAGTGGAATTTAAACCCGTAACATAACGATTCTAAGGATAGGGTTTGTAGAATGGAATATAAGTAATGGTTTAACATTTAGAAATACCAAGGTTTTTTTTAGTATAATTATCTTCTAAGTTAGAAAAAAAAATTCTGCAGTTAAATATGCTCGAGCGAGAGGAATCCAGGGATGGATGATTTCCCAATGTTTCCTGGAAACTGTTGTTGGATAACCGCAGCGGTGTTCGTTGAGAACCCCACAATCAGTGACGGAGACAGCTTAGTGTAAGGGTATGCAATTGCACACCTGCCCAGCTGTCTCCTAAGCCTAATTTAAAGATTTTATTTTATTTAAGTCCACCTATAAACCCAATTTGGCTTTTTTACACCCCCTAGCTTAGCTGGCTCAATGTGTAAGCAAATTTTACACCCCCAGCCTTGAATTCTTGGATCCACCCCTGCCCGCACTGGTGTATGACCGCATCGGCTGCCTATGAACTAAAACTCAATCAACCTGTTAATTTTAGGCTAACATCTTTTTTATTTAGATCTGACTCGACTCCTATTATATTTACTTTTTTATGCATCGGATATCCAATTAAAAAACTGATTCAACTCATACGATCGGCTACAAAATAATCAAGTCAGGTACAATTTTATACCTGATCCGTGAGCCACATATAACTTAAATCAAAAATATTTTGTAATTAATCACGGTGTTTAATAATTTCTAAGTGGGTTATAATATGTCGGATTTAAATGAGTAGGTTGAGTCCAGAAAAAACAAACTTGTGATTGTGTTTGTTTTATACATCAGAAGTATGGTCCACAACGATTAGATTTTGGCCCACACATGACATGACCCGGATTCTAGCTAGACTCAGCACTCAGCAGCCTTAACAGAATCTCAGAAGTCACAGCAAGTGGAGCTTGAAGCCAACTACGCTACCTCTGGTCAAGGATAATCTGAAAACTTTCCCCTTCTTAAAAAGCTGAATGATCAGTCACGAAGCTTCTTACAATCTCACAAAGGCATCAAAAAGAATGCACATAAAAGCTATAAAAAAACCAATTCTACTCTAAAAACAGAGTTGCCTAAATTAGCCTGACGATTTTAAGGGAGACCAAAAATCATTTACGGACGACTAATAAAATAAAATAAGATTATTTTAAATTAATCTTCATACATCTATTATCCATATATTTTCTATAATGGCTAATTTATCCTTGTTTAATTAGTGTTAATTTTGTGAAACACATAAGAACTCTTGAATGGAAATTGAAAAGAGATGTAGCTCCAGTTCCTTCGGAAACGATAAGATCTTTGGCGCAAGAACGCAAGAAGAAGAGGTTGATCCCTATTCCCTATCATCTTGGCTTGGTTCTGCTTCCTCTTTTTTTTTTCACAATACCGAGTCGGGCTCTTCTCCTACCCTTTATGGCTCGAATCCGTAGTCAATCCTATTTCCGATAGGAGCAGTTGACAATTGAATCCAATTTTCCCATTATTTTCGTATCCGTAATTGTGCGAAAAGAAGGCCCGGTTCCAAGTTTTTCAGGAATAGTGGCGTTAAGTTTCTCGACCCTTTGCCTTAGGATTAGTCGGTTATATTTCTCGATGGGGGTATTAATTAGTTAATTAATTTGGTTGTAGTTAGTGTTAGAAAATTATTTGAGTTAGTTTTGGAAGAGAAATCGAGAGTGTTTTAGATTGATTTTTCGAGTTATAGTTTTGTACAATCAGTAGGCTCGTGATTTTGATTCCTACCGATTGTACCATCGGTAGTTTAATGGAGTACTTAAACTACCGATTATAGGTGTTGCCCCAAATAGAATTTCTCAAAACCTTCCAAAACTTTTAACTTTTCATCTTTCACAATCGGTAGGAATTGAAAATTTATATCTACCGATTGTATCCTGAATTGAATTAAACTTTAAAAAATTTAACTTTGTAATCGGTAGTTTAAAGATCAATTTTATCTACCGATCATAATGGTTTTCTTGTCCAGGACTTTTCTTGCCATAATCGGTAGTTAGTGAACATAAATAACTACCGATTGTGGATAATCGGTAGCACAGGAATTTAATAACTACCGGTTGTATGTAATCGGTAGTTTAGAAACATTATTATCTACCGATTATGCCGATTTTACTTAACATCTAACTTCGTAATACTATTTCAACATCCGAAGAAAAATTTGTTCAAATAAACTTACTACATATTGTTCATTAAACTTGTTCAAAAAAACTAAAAACATCCGAATAAAAGAAACAAAACACATTATAGAAATTCAAAGTGATCAATCACATTGATCTCATGAAATTCTTCCACTCCTTGTTACTCTCGACTTGGTCCTAGTTTCAACCCGCTTCTTCTTTTTCTTCTCCTTTCCCTTAGGATCAGCAACAACTTCATCATCCTGAACTGGACCTATGTACTCTCCAGCTTCATTGTAGTATGGGTTTATGCCTGAGAAGTATTTCTCCCTGAAAAAGAGTCGAGGATCAAAATCCGGATCAGCCGCTACCCTTCGATTCATTTCTTCCTCAGATCCTTCATCCGAAGATGAAATAACAACCCAATTGAAGGGATTGTCAGGACCGTTCCACCAAGGATCCTTCAGGATTTGTGAGAAATTCGAATCGTCCAGCATCATTTGATATATTTCTTCATCAGAAACTCCTTTCGGCAAATTAAAAAGAGGACGAGAAAACAATTCAGCCTTTCGAGCAGAAGAAAGACCTCCATCAGAATCATCTTCATCCATAACCCTAATGAACATACCCAAACATTGATTATTAACTAATTACACAATATCTATTATAAAAATAAACAAAAGCACACAATCGGTAGTTAAAAATATGAATTATCAACCGATTACACACAATCGGTAGGGAGTGATTTCAGTACCTATCCGATTGTATAATTGGTAGATAAAATTATGCCATACCTACCGATTGTGCATGATGTTCTTCAGAAATGATGAACTAGAGGCACAATCGGTAGATAAAGTTCGTCAGATGTCTACCGATTATGCGTTGTTTTAGAAAATTATAAACAAGAATTATCATGATTTCTTCGAAGTAATAACTAAAAACATAAAAGTTGGATGTAACTTACTTTTCCTTTCCCTTCTTTGATTGGGTAGGAACATTTTTTGGTCGGAGGGGAAGCTCATCGGAATCGGTTGACGAATTGATTTCAATAGTTTTGATTTCCTCTATCACCATCTTTTTATTTCCCTTCTTTGATTGTTTAGGTAAAGATTTTGGAGCCATTTTCAATGGAGAATGAGAGTAAAGGGAGTAGAAGAATCGGTAAAGGAAAAGAAATGAAAAAGGAGGCTGTTTTAGTTGAGAATAGGTAGAGGTAGAGAAGGAAATGAGAAGAAAAAGAGGCGTGAATAAGTAGAGAACAAGAAGAATTAGGTTTTGGTTTCTGTTTATAAACCTGTTGTTTCAACAAAAAAAAAGTTGTTGAGGCCTGGTGTAACAAGAGTGTACATAAAATATGTACACTAAGTTCGAACTAATATTAACAATCGGAAGTTTTGGGATCACCATTACCTACCGATCATGTTAATCGGTAGTTTAAGAAATTCTTAAACTACCGATTATAATAAGTAGCCCCAAATTGAAAATCGAAATTTTTAAAAAAAATTCAACCTTTTTGTACAAGCACAATCGGTAGTTTAAGAAATTCTTAAACTACCGATTATTAGCCCCAAATTGGAAATCGAATTTTTTTAAAAAATTTCAACATTTTGTACAAGCACGATCGGTACTTTAAGAAATTCTTAAACTACCGATTATCATAAGTAGCCCCAAATTGGAAATCGAATTTTTTAAAAAAATTTCAACATTTTATACAAGCGGAATCGTTAGTTTAAGAAATTCTTAAACTACCGATTATAATAAGTAGTCCCAAATTGGAAATCGATTTTTTTTTTTAAATTTTAACATTTTGTACAAGCAGAATCGGTAGTATAAGAAATTCTTAAACTACCGATTATAATAAGTAGCCCCAAATTGGAAATCGATTTTTTTAAAAAAATTTAAACATTCTGTACAAGCACAATCGGTAGTTTAAGAAATTATTAAACTACCGATCATCATAAGTAGCCCCAAATTGTAAATCGAATTTTTAAAAAAAAATTCAACATTTTGTACAAGCACAATCGGTAGTTTAAGAAATTCTTAACTACCGATTCTAACTCTTTTGGTTTTGGTACGAGGAGTACGAGCACCAGGGGCTAACATTCTTTCACTGTTGAACCGCGAGATCTTTCTCAGGGACATTTGCTTCAGGAGCAGCACTCGTTGAACCGCGAGATCTTTTACTGTGTTTTAATGTTACCCTCTTCGGCTTATTCGCAGATTTCTCTCCAAACTTGATAACATAGGCTTCATTATCGACGTTGTCAATGAGGTCTTAATGCTCTCTCATCGTCTCAACTGATTGAGGCACTCCCGCATTGATGCACCCAGCTATCTTCTTCGAGAAAAATGCAAACTTTTTTTTTCCTGTTTTTAGGAAATAACAATCAAATGATTATTATCTAAAATATTGACATGTAATACTAAAATTAAAAGGAAATAACATTATATACCATCCTTTCATAGCCCGATGGTTTGTCTTTGATGATGCACCTATATTCGGGCACCATGGTGCTCTTTCCTTTATCTTCATGGATCACGTGAAGATGAGAATGTTGCCAGTACCATACCATATAGCCAGGATATGCTTCATCAGCTCGGGTGACAGGTCTCCCCTCGTTGATCATAGATTGCATCCTGTTGTCCCAATGTTCAACCGATGGGTTACCAGAGTAAACAATTGTGATCGAGTCCTTACCATAAACACAATTCTCCACGTCCAACTCAAACCTGCCCATGAAACGACTCCAAGACTCTTCTTGGACAAAACCTAGTTGACGCATCACCCTTGTGACATTGTACATTACATATCCAGTTAGATTGCACAAGGGTCCATAGTAGAATGACAACTCAGACCTTCGCGCTATATGACCATTAGCTCGGTCTTCCCTGTAAGGATCAAAGCATACATCTTTGGACGCCATGGAGTCTAGTTTCATCCTCAAAGAAATCAACTCCTGCTCCTTAGTCCTTGAATGGTTGCCCTCAAATATGTATTTCGTACCTCGGGTTGTGCCTTTCTCCCAACTCGAGGGTCGGGAAGTGGTCATAGATCCATGTCTAATGTACATATCAAACCAAGTATGAGAAAATTGATTCTTAAAAGGGAAAAAGATAAAATAACAATCAAACCATCAATGGAGTTACCAAAATACCTGTAGTAAGCTCACGTTCCCGACAATTTGGCTAGTCTGTTCCCTGGATGCCTTTCTCATCTCTTCCATCAAGAACGCATGACATGTCGTGCCCCATGAATAGTCGCGAACTTTTTGGAGGGGATGCAAAAGTTGTAGGAGGTTTGCGTCGACCCGGTTGCTGATACGGGCGTAATTCATACATATTTACCGCTTAATTTATATTTGCTAATACTTGAATTTGTACTAATAATATATTTTTACTGCTTTAATAGGTGGTTCGCATAAAATTCAAAGCTATAAATTAAACATGGTTGAAAGGGCTACAAAAACCAATTTATTTGCTCATACCTCTAAAGACCGGAGTCACACAATTAACATTGTTTCATGCCTCTACATTTAACGTGGTTGAAACGATATCCTGCTGTGGTCCACTTGTTGTACTAAAGCAAGGCATGAGAAAATGTTGAACAAAAGAGGTATAGTGGGCAAGCCACGTGATGGAGGTGTTTGAGGTACAGGCTATGGAGATGGAGATACGGCTGTGGCTAGGTGATGGATGAAAGCTAGGTGTACAGTTAGTCTAAGCATCTCTTTTAGTTTGGTATAGAGATAAGAGGAATGAGTGCCTAGACCGTTGGGTAATGAATTGAGAAGAGGTGTGACGTTGGAAGAGTGGTATTTTGAGTGACTTATGATGGTTAGTGGGGAGCATCCCACGTGAAGAGGACTAAAAAGAAAAGTAGTGAGAAAAGACAAGATATTGAAGTATGGCTATGCTATGATGAGAGCTACACATGAGTACTTATTGGGCTAGAGAAATAGCTAGGAAAGGGAATGATTGAGACTTGAGAGAGGTTGTTGACTTTGGAGTGTATAGAGAGAAAACTCACGTGAATAATTTGTAGCTAGGTTTTGGTTTTTCTTAGGAGCAACACGTGAAGGTTGGGCAATAGAAGAGGTGGTACGGCTGGGATAGTCTAGTAGGTGGCAGTGCTAGCTAAGTGATGTTGGCTGAATGTGAATTAAAAGTCAAAGAAAAGAAGAGGTGGAAGTACAAAAGGGTATTGATTAAGACTGGACCGTCAAGAGATAGAAAGGGAGGTTTTTACTTTTCCTTTTAGGTTTAGAAGAGAGAGGCGTAAGGGAGTAGGCCCCATCACGTGAAGAGAAGCTATACCTAGGTATAAAAAGAAAAGAAAAGGCTGAGGCATGGGGCGTCTTCTTTTGGGTCGACAGTTCTGTTTTCAGAACGAAGGAGGGCGAGGACAGACGAATTTGAACGGACTTCTGTACACTTTTCAGAGGACGGAGAAGACGATAATATTTCCGAAACCTGGTTTAATCCTTTCTACTATTCTCTTTAATTATTTTATGAGTTTTAAGAAACCCTTCTCCATGTTCTAAATTAATTTGTAACTAGGGTTTAATGTTGAAACCACTTACAATTTTAGATCAATTGAATTAAATATTTGATATAGACCATTATGATTTAAATAGATTAAATTCATGACTTTAAACAATTGTATTGTCGTTTATGGTGCATGCTTGGCCTATGGTTTTGATGTTCCATGTTTCTGGTATACAGTTGTTATTCTAAAAATATATTTGTCTACTTATTTGATATTTCATGCTTGGGTTAAATCCTTTGATGGGGTATGCTTAGAATAGTCAGGTATTATTTGTGGACCTAAAATTAGTTTCGTACAATTTTCTCGCTAGCGCAATTTTATGGTGTATGCTTAAGACTAGGGCTTTTTGATGCATCATGTTTAGGGCGTCCCAGCGATATTTGCGACTCTAAATATTCATGAATTAAATAGTGGTGGATACTGAAAAACCCTGGTTACCGACTCTCTCTACTCGGTCACATTTTATTAGTTTAGTTAGTTTATTATTTTATTTATTAATATAAAAATCACAAAAATATTCCTCTTGGTTAGTTTATTAGAGATATTAATTGCAGTATTTCCCCGCTCTCTGTGGGTTCGACCCGTACTTGCCGCTGTCTACTAGTTAGACGCCGTGCGATTGCGGTTATTTATATTGGGTAATCCCAAATCACATCAACCACTAGCATTGGGGAAAATTACACATCCCAACACGCAGAGAAGATATGCAGTGGCTGCAGCTTTGACCTGGTCATGCTAAACTCTGGGTTCATCTTTTCTTTATCCAAGGTGCCTCTGAACATTTTCATCAGTTGCACCATGCTGAATTGCCTGGTTTTGTAAGAAGCGCACCGTTTGAACTCTAGATCGGATGTCGCTCGATCCCAACCAAAGCACCTCTCAGTGTAAACATAAAGCTGGTCCCAGCGTAACTGCTTCACATAATCAAACTTCACCGCCGTACAATGGTCAGTGAGAGCTAGAATCTGCACCACATCATCGGGGGTGATGGTCATCTCTCCCCACGGTATATGGAAGGTATCGGTCTCAGGATACATCCTCTCCATGAAGGCCGATATCAACACCCGGTCGTGATGTAACATTGAATTCTCGACAGCTGTAGATAGCCCCGAGTGCAGTATAATTTCCTGAAACCGTTGACACTCACCTTCCAACGGCCAATCGTTCATCTTTGTTGGTGCAGCCGTAGGTTTGAGTAGACGGACCGTATTAGAATGGTCCTAATATACACAACGAATTAAAAAACAATTAGAATAACAGTTAACACTTCTACGAATAAAAAGACAATATGTTAAGAATGGTATTTTATAATTATTACCTCTGTTGAGTAAATCTCTTTCGCCCAAGAGTCTTTGTACCCAAACAATAGATCTCATCCATCTCTTGGGAGGCCAGGGATTTGGCCTTCTTGAAGACCCTTCATCTTCAAAGATTCGGGGACCTTGTGTCCTCCTTTCTTCTTAGATTGATTCTTTGTACCACTTCCTTCTTCTTGTCTACCATTTGGTCCTCCTTCATTAAAGTATCTATCTTGTGGAACACTTGGTCCTCCTTCTTCTAGGTTTGTACTTCTTAGAACACTTGGTTGAGTTCCTTCAGTGATAACAATTCCGCTAGCGCCTTTTTGTCTTCTTGCACTAGCAGTAACCTTCTTCCCCCGTTCACGACGAGGCCCCGATAGAATTGAATCGTGGGAATGCTTAGATCGCCTTTCCCTTCTATGATTGACAAGATAAATAAAGAACAATTATTTCCAACAAGACACCGTTTAATCAGTACATAATCGGTAGACTAAGTACATTAAACTCACCCAATTGTTCATAATTGGTAGTTAAAAAAATAACGTAACTACCGATTGTGCATAATCGGTAGCTCGGGCTCTACATAATCTACCGATTGTGCATAAAAAATGGAACAGAAAATACTAAGGACACACATACAATCGGTAGTTACATAAAAAAATAACTACCGATTATGTGTAAATTTTGGTCCAGTAATACAATCGGTAGTTTATGACCAAATTATAACTACCGATTATGGTCCATGTTTGAGGAACCACTAAATTTCACAATCGGAAGTTTAACCCTATACTAAACTACTGATTATGTGTAAATTTGGAGACAGGAATATAATCGGTAGATTAGGTGTAAAAATAACTACCGATTGTGCATGATGTTTTTGAGGATCAGTAACTTGCATAATCGGAAGTTTAATCCTATACGAAACTACCGATTATCACTAAATTTTGGTCCAGTAATACAATCGGTAGTTTATAACCTAAACATAACTACCAATTGTGCATGATGTTCATGAGCAATGAAGAACACTAACATAATCGGTAGTTTAATACAACCACGAAACTACCGATTGTGAAATCTAACCTTGATATTCTAGTGACTAATTCATTCGAATGAATCAATATAAACACAAATAATGGTAAACCCATACCTTATTGGAGCCATAAAGTGTTGGAAAGGTTGATTGTCGGAATCAGTCTCCGTTTCTAGGTCATCCTCTTCGCTTTCTTCGCGTTCTTCGTGTTGTTCTTCAACAATCTCTCGATCTCTTATTCTTGTGGAAAAATCCGGTCACTCTGTATTAGGAGGTTGACGAGTTGTTTGCTTCTTTCTTGCCATTTTTAGATTGTAATAATGACGATGAATTGGTTTATGATTAATCGGTTGAAGATGAATTTGATTGTGCCACAATCGGTAGTTTGAAAAAATAGAAGAAGAAGAGAAAACAGAAATTCAAAATCGGTAGTTTGAGAGGAAGTAGTGTGAAATAGATTTAGGTTTAGGTTTTATTAGTGAAAGGTTTTATGGTAATTGTTTGATTAGTGAAAAGGTATTTTAGTATTTTTATATACCCCTAGGTCATCCGTTAGCCACATCCATGGGATTGGGTTAAAAAAGTCGCCCCTAATTAGTTTTTGGTCGTCCTCAAAATCACCAGGTAAATTAGAACCCAAAATCACATGGGACTTGGACAGTTGACATGGTCAAAGTTGAAACAATAATTCTGATGCTTTTATTTTTCTTAATTAATTTAACCTTATAGAAGACTCTCTTATATAATGAGAGTAGTTTTTATATAAGGTAGGAAATCTAAAATCCTAAACATAGCAGGAAATCTATTCAAATCCTAAACAGAATATATTGTTAACAAATCCTAAAGACTGTGAGTTGGCATTTGTATCAGGATTGGTTTTCTGACTGGATTCAGAATTGGTCTTCTGGCTGTATGTTTCAACACTTCCCCTCAAGTTAAGGGGTAGCTGGCGAACATTCAACTTGCTTCTCATGCTTTGCTTATCTTGCTCATACAGGCCCATGGATTGGTTTTCTGACTGGATTCAGAATTGGTCTT
This sequence comes from Papaver californicum, assembly GCA_023531435.1. Classification (NCBI taxonomy): domain Eukaryota; kingdom Viridiplantae; phylum Streptophyta; class Magnoliopsida; order Ranunculales; family Papaveraceae; genus Papaver; species Papaver californicum. The sequence goes on along the minus strand of JAJJMC010024047.1, from coordinate 2,079,614 downwards.
CTGGATGTATGGTTCTGGGTGGTCTACTTGTTGAAGTATTAGAAGTAAAAATAGTAGATGCTGGTTTGTTTTGTGGTTCTCTGTTGGTTAAAAGACTCAAGATGTTGTTGGTTTTCTCTGTTGGTTAAGAGACTCAAATTTTTTGTTGGTGTTCTCTGTTGGTTAAGAGACTCAAAAATGATTTTGGCGTTATCTGTTGGTTAAGAGACTCAAGAATTTTATTGGTGTTCTCTGTTGGTTAAGAGACTCAAGATGTTGTTGGTGTTCTCTGTTGGTTAAGAGACTCAATGTGTTGGTGGTGTTCTCTGTTGGTTAAGAGACTCAAAAAATTTGTTGGTGTTCTCTGCTGGTTAAGAGACTCACAAAAAACTGATGTTGGTGTTCTCTGTTGGTTAAGAGATTCAAATTGATATTTAGAAGCTGGTGTTTGGAAAACTCTGATATATTGATAGAACTAGTGTGGATATGTATGAGCATATTGATGATTAGTGTTGCTCATATAGAGCTCCTGCGGAACTAGTGGTGATGGTTGGGTAGGAGCAAAGCTCCTCCCATAGGATCGAACCCCCTCTGATACCAAATTGAAACGATAATTCTGATATTTTTTATTTTTCTTAATACTTTAACCTTACAGGAGACTCTCTTATATAATGAGAGTAGTTTTTATATAAGGTAGGAAATCTAAACAAAAACATAACAGGAAATCCTAAACATAACAGGAAATCTACTCAAATCCTAAACAGAATATATTGTTAACAAAGACTATGCGTTGACATTTGTACCAGGATCGGTTTTCTGACTGGATTCAGAATTGGTCTTCTGGCGTGAATAATATGCTTCAATATTTTCTTAATAATTCAACCATACAGGAGGAGTCTCCCTTATATAGTGAGAGTAGTCTTTTACATTATGAAGGAATTCTAAAGATAGAAAATTCTAAACAAAGATAGGAAATCTACAAAGATAGGAAATCTTAAACAGAATAGGAAATCTACTCAAATCCTAAACAGAATATATGGTTGCCAAATCCTAGAGATTATTAGTTGGCAGGTGTATCAGGACTGGTGGTCTGACTACATCCAGAACCGGTCTTCTGGCTGTATGGTTCAACACTTCTCCTCAAGTTGAAGGGTAGCTGGCGAACATTCAACTTTCTTCTCATGCTTCGCTTATCTTGCTCATCACGTCGATATGATCTCATCTTAATTTTGCTTACTTGTCCCCATAGATTTTATCTGTCTTCTATAGCTTGCTTGGTAACGGCGTATACTTGTCCATTTTTATATTTTATTTTATTTTATTTTATTTATGAAGCTTGATCGTCGTAGATTCAGAGGCTTCGCTTGCTGAGTTGTCACGAAACTTAACCATTTAACAGGTTCAGAGGTTCCCTTTCACGAAACTTAACCACTTAGTAGGTTCAGAGGTTCCGCCTTAAACCGAAAATCTTCATTCTTCAATCTTTAAATTCCCTTCAACCGTTGTTTGAGAAAATTGGTGTTTCTATTCAAATCCATAGTGTGAGATAGTCAAAATACCTCTTCAAATGGTTGTGTGAGATAGTCAAAATACCTCTTCAAATGGTTGTGTGAGATAGTCAAAATACCTCTTCAAATGGTAATATTGATTTGTGTTGGTGAACAAACATAATTGATAGTGATCTGTGTTGGTTAACAGATATAATTGGTATTGAGATGTGTTGGTTAACAGTTATAATTGGTGTTATAGTAATGGTAATGGTCGGTGGTAATGGGCTATATGGACGCTGCTTGTGAAGAATGCCTAAAATGGTGTTGGAGATGTATATGCGGGTGTAGTGGTTATGCAGTGTAGATGGATGTGAGGCTTTGGAGGGATGAAAGCATAGGCGTGAGAAGGGGCATGTGGTTTTGGAGAGGAGCAAAAGCTCTTCTCTGTTGATAGTAGAAATTCAGCCGCAAAAAGGTTGAAGAGGAGCTTAAAGCTCCTCTTTGTTGAAATCAGACGAACCCTTGTTGTTGGAGACGACTATTACAGCGGAAGAGTGAGGGGATCGAACCCGCTCTGATACCAAGTAAAGACGTGAATAATATGCTTCAATATTTTCTTAATAATTCAACCATACATGAGGAGGCTCCCTTATATAGTGAGAGTAGTCTTTTACATTAGGAAGGAATTCTAAAGATAAGAAATTCTAAACAAAGATAGGAAATCTACAAAGATAGGAAATCCTAAACATAATAGGAAATCTACTCAAATCCTAAACAGAATATATGGTTGCAAACCCTAGAGGTTATTAGTTGGCAGGTGTATCAGGACTGGTGGTCTGATTACATCCAGAACCGGTCTTCTAGCTGTATGGTTCAACAGTCAATACTCAAAAAATCACCATAATTTTTTTTTATGTTAATTAAAAAAAGTTTCAATCTCCATCTTAATACTTGCCTTGTTTCTTTCAAATCCAATAAAAAAGTTAAATGCAAAAGCTATACTTAACTTAATGAATAAGTCAAAAAAGTTATACTCTGCATTTCCCTTTTCTCTAGTTAACCCTTTTCTAATACCATCTTTATCAAATGGAAATAAGATACATTATGATTGTTAATTAGCACAAAATACACATAATTCAACAATGTCTAAAATTAATCTGTTCTATATTTATTTCATAATTCTTCTTCTTTTCTCATCAATTCATTCACCAAATGAATCATATAATCTAGTGTTGGGTTCTTCTTCTTCTCCCCCTGTTCATGGCAATGAGGTGATGATGACTGTTTGGGCTATATTTCTCTCAGCATAAACAACCAAAGATTCATCAATTAAATCAGAACCAAAATCATCAGAAAAAAGAGAAGAAACTGAGACAGGATTTAACGTGGTTCGGCCTTAAATAGCCTACATCCACGGGTACTGAAATTTAGAGGTATTTTATTGATGATTCTGGTGATTACAAGTTCAGAAACTCCATTGGAGCTCTGATGAAAATCAAGTTGCAGAAGTTTTTGCTCGGGGAAAAACCAAGCTGATCCCCCTTTCTGTTCCTATCTCTTTTCTTTTAAAGGAAAGTCTCCAAGTTCCTAGCGATGTGGCATCTTCTTGTGTGACTATCTGTCCACTCTCTCCCTTCCAAATACTTCCACGTGGCACCTCCCTCTCCGTCCATATGTCGACCTTATCTTCTTATCCAGCTTTTCCTTAAACGGTCTGGGCTGGTCTAGTTGGCTTGCGGGAATGAGTCGCGGATCTGGCTTGCGGACTTGGCTTGCGGTCCTGGCTTGCGGGAAATGAAAGTGATCTTCCTGCGGGACTGGTGCGATCCATGTTTCGGACCTTGCTGTGATCCATGTTTCGGTCCATGTTACGGGCTAGCTGCGCTCCAGACTTTGAGTGTGGTCCGGACTTGTATAGCGGGACATCATGGGTAGCGGGAATGCTGAGTCCGGACTTGTGTAGCGGGATTAACTTGGTGCATCGGGATTGACTTGCTCTATCGGGATTGAATTGGTCCAGCGGGATTGACTTGCTCTATCGGGACAGGATAGATCGGGCCAAGCTGGAACGAGAATTGCTGACGTCACTTCGGTCCAAGTTGGGCTTTGGACTTGAGTGGAGTGCTCCTGCTTGCTTCTGTTAGGCTAGTTAGGCTTGATTAATTGCTGCGGGCCAAGAATTCTTGAGCGGGAAACATCATTTTGGTATCCGCAACTTGCCCCTTGTTTCTATAAATCTCTGTTTCTTTCCCTAATCGTTTGACATGTGTCATCTTGACTTTTATTCCCTAACAACTTGCCCCATTTTCTTAAGTTTATTTCGAGAATAAATCTTAAGAAAATGATTTGACGTCTCGTCCGAATCATAATGTGGTGGTTGATGTTGCTTGTGCTATTTTATTTTATGTTGTATCTTTGTCCCTGCAAAACAAAATTTTGTATACAAATAGACTGATTGTTAGTTTTCAACCGCAAGGTTCCTTTGTACCCTGGATTAATATTATGGAATTTTGTGCCAGAGAGCACCTCCTTCCACGGAGTCATGTCATTCAGGAACCCACACACGAGTCATACCCGGGCCAGGAGTAAGCTACAAGGTGGTCCCAAATGTTCGTATCATAATTTGGAATTTTACCTCCTTCCACGGATTCATGTCATGGGAATACGACGCATCCATCGTCTTTCTGGTTAGGAGGAAATTTGGATGCGGTCCCGAATTTATCTCCAGCCACGGAGCACTCAGGAACAGACGCCTAATTTATCTCGGGCATAGAGAAAATTAGTGTGTGGTGTATAGATTTGTCTCTAGCCACTGAGCACTCAGGAACACACGCCTAATTTATCTCGGGCATGGAGAAAATTAGTGAGTGGTCCATAGATTTGTCTATAGATTGTCTCCTGAATGGAGAAATAACGTTAAGAAATATACCTGAAATGTATATGAGAAGTATATTTGAGAATCATCCAGATATTTCTCATTTCTCATTTCTCATTTCTTATTTAAGATACATTTCGTATTCTTCTATATACATGAGAAGCATATATAGAAAAAATATGAGATGTATTTTAAATAAGACATGAGAAATATCCAGAAGAAATAAGGAATATCGTCCTTTGAAGCATAAGCCATTAGAAGTATCATTTGTCGACAACTTATACGAAGTATATATCGATTGCTGCCTTATGTTAAGAAGTACAAGGCACAGAACACAAAATGGCGTGAAATAACATATTATATTTATTTGACGTTAGTAGATTATTAAAATGAAATACCTAATTGGTGCGCAGAATTTAGCTCATTTCTCAGCTCAAACTTTGGTTTCTTTATAGAATGCCCCCTAGTGCATTATTATCGCATGAATGCTGCATCTCTGATGTGCCGTTTATAAGTATCTTCACATTTCATAAAAATGTCTTAAGCATTTCATGATATTAAATGAGTACAAGCTAAAAATGATCTTCATGCTTTTTGTTGCATACCACAGCTAAATATAATGAAACAAATTGGAATTTGTTCAGACTATAGATACATCACACTAAATCAATAGGTAAAAAGATGTGAATTAAACTTACGGTCAACCAAAAGTCAATTAACAATCAAAGGGTCAAGTGACAGTCAAGGGAGAATGGTCACTAGTTAACAGTCAAGAAGGAAAGATGGGTTAGCCGAGTCAGCTAATCTGACTCGGTCCAATTGGTCTTGCTCAACTGAGTTGGATCAAACTCAATGAGTCGACTCACTGAAAAGAAAATACAGCAGTGTCTGGTCTGTTTTCCGTCTATTCCAGCCTAATTCAGGCTATTATAATCTGTCTTTCCCTGCAATCGATGCATTCATTCTATGATAAAGACATATGAAGCTCATGCTACAGTTTACTCATTCTATGATAAATAATAAATATCAAATGAGTCTCAATAACTTTAGACACAAAATTTGATGCATTTAAAGAACAAATTTGACTTAAAGTAAACATTCAATTAAGATAACTCAATGCTATTTGTGAGCTACAGGAAAAATAGAAGAATGGAGCTATAAGTTAAAATTAAGACTCAACATTATAAGCTATGCATTCATATGTGATGTTCACATTACAAGTCACAAAAGAATGATCACAGTGAGTAATATTCACAGTCTAGTTATGAGCAGAGAGTCAGTCAGTTTATCATATCATGCATACAATTAGAAAAAGTTGAAATTGTGTGTCAATTGGGGTGAAATCTGATTTCTAATACTTGTATACCAAATTAACAAAATGATCACAAAAATACTTAGCTCTTTGAAGAGACTTGTTGTGAGAATTGCAACATTCAATTGTGTGAAAAGTTATCTTATGCAAGCTGTACAAACTAATAGCAAGAACAGTTCCTGAAGATACTTGAAATGAGAGAAGTCGGATGGCTAAATCTGTGGTCACAGGATGTTTCCATGACACGCTTGAAGTAGTGAAAGTACTAGTAATACATGGCATAAGTTTAGACTTAATGAAGTACACGTTCCTCCTAGTAGCCTGTGGATCAATATCCTTGAACACCACTGTCAGGTTATCCTTCTTAGCATCACAGTAATCACATAAACTCGCCTTGGTGTTGAGGGCACTAGCATCAGTTCACAAGTCCATATTAGTTCAATTCTATAAGGGCTCAACAGGTTAGTATCCAATATAGCTTAATCATGAACTGATAAACAAAGTATGTTCTTTAAAAATGAACTCAAAATGAGAAAAGTTTCTACATGCTCCTACGATCAACCTGAAGTATCATATGCTTCATTTTCTAAATATAATAAATATAAGCATGAAATATACATTACTTAGAGCACTATTTATGTCTATAAAAGCTACAGGTCAGTTGAATCAACAGAAAGAAAATTCGACTACTAATTTAAATTAGGACTCAACATATACAGGTAAGTATTCACACTAATGAATTTATTGAGAAGTCGGTTCACATGCCGCAGACATAAATATTCAATCAGGATAACTGCGAAATTTTCGAAAGTAGACTGTGCAATTCAGATACACATGAGGGACTATTGTAAATTTCAAGTTATGGGATATTCGAATTTCATGAAAAATTCGAATGAGATGAAAATTGGTCACAAACATGAGAAGCTTTAGAATTATAGTTGTTTAACATCATAGAAATTATTTTTCTAAAGATTAACACAATATAGCTGAGTCGCAGAACAAATTAAAGAAGCTTTAAAAAGTTGTAGCATTAGACTAAACAGTTGACTTTAACTGTTAGCTTTAAATTTCAATAGCTAAATACAAGCATGAAATTTGAAGTATGCCAGGAAAATTAGAACTGGAATGTTTACAGAATATACCGCAAAATACATTTATCTGTCTCTTTAATGAAATGATTTGGGCTCAACACATTCAGTATTACATTATGTAGATATATTAAAATCAGGTTTAATAGAGTGAAGCTCAAAAGCTAAAAAAGATTTCAGTTTGAGGCAGACACTATAGGCCAACTATAACTTTTAAGCAAATTTTTGTTGAAAGATGTTAAGTCATGCTTATCACGAGTTAAGACAACTTAGTTTTTCCCTAGCACTCAAGCATGATTCCACTGTGTGCATAAGATAAGAAGCTTAAGTTTTTAAATGGTAAGAAAGTTCATGATTCATTCATACATAGATGATAGTTAAGAATCATGGATGAGCAGAAATCAATATTCATGATGTAAAGTGAGTATAACAATCAAATATTTGGGGTAAGATTACGAATACTTATCTCTTGTCAGATTGAATTGAAATGTAGAGTAAGTACTTATCTGCCCCTAAATTTTCTTGGCATATCTGTGTAGAAAGCATCGGTGCTTGTGTGCAGATGGCGAACCTGTACATTCTTTGTTGCATTTGGTTGATCTTGGTCACCAGATGGCAAACCTGTACATTCTTTGTTGTGAAAATTGCACCATCCGATTGTATAAAGAATTGTCTCGAAGCATGAATTACTTCTATTAATTGTTGCACAGACTATATTGTCCTGCTATTATGACTTAAATTCACATATCCAACGGTACTTGGCAGGGTCGTAACGTTCTGAGAGAGTCCATCATAACATGAATTTCATGATATTCAAAGAACTTGCGATTCAGGTAATCTGTCGAGCACTCGACACGCACGACAGGTGGAGCATTCAACATCTCCTGTTGATTTCTTTCCCCCTAACCTGGAACTTAATGATAAAATAAAAAGTAACTCCAATTCAAAATATCAGATGGGTAATAAAGATGCCCTTACAGACTACACATTTAAAGACTAAATTCATCACCCTTATTCTCAAATTGTCATCACTAGCACAGCCATCAGTACCTATTACTTTTATGCAACAGACTGTAAATGTGATAATTCAAGTATATTTATTTGCTATTTCAGATGCTTACAAATATATCGATGTAAAGATATGGCCTTGATTGTTAATTGAAACAAAATAAGCTTCAGAGCTATTAAAACTTAATTTTTGTAACAAAGCTAGGGTATGATTTAAAGGGTCAGGCCGAGTTATATTTTGGTTTGAGAAAAATAGGTACTAAGGTTGTTATAACAATCTCGAATATACAAGCAATTCCAGATCATGCATCATTCATAAAGCAGGACAAGTTTGCTTCGTCGTGGCATATATGAATTTCACTCTATATTATTCATTATTATGCAAGTGGTATACATATTGCAATAATAAAATAAATCCTCAGAGATTAGTGATACTTAGCTCGACTCTGAAATTGGCTAAAGCTGTTGCAATTGGTTAGTTAAAGCTGTTGCAATTACTGTTTGAGAAAGCTTTACCACTCATTTCGCTGAAGGATTTGCTACTGCAATCAATTTTGAGCGTTATGTTCTGCATCCTTGTGGTGAGTTTTTGGATCTCTGGTAGCTTTGTACAACCAATATGTGTTTTCGATTAAATCTGGCTGAAGGGGATAACTGTTTTGACCATATTGAACAGTGAATGTAGTAAGATTAAATCCTTCTGGAGTAAAGCCATATTTTTTCCAGACACTAAGAAAAGCAGCGTTCCTTCTAATTGCAGGATCAATATCGCTAGCCAACAACTGAAGTCCTGGCCAGAATGCTTGCAGACTATTAAACCGTGCCCAGCATGAAGGCCTCTCCAACCACTTCGCATAGAGTCTGAGCCTGAGAAAGGAGATGCAAATGTGGTTTTTGAAGTTTGTTGAGGAGACTCCGGCTGCTGGTTTCAAGATCTTCCAGCAAAATACGATGGTGATCTTGTTGTCGCAGTTCTCCATCAAATTGCGACTAGCCTTATCAAATAGATCATGATCGAGTCAGTTGAACAACCATTGGAGCATTATCATTAACACCTATAAAGCATCTCACTAACATCCATTCAGAATCATGTTTGCTCAATCACTTCTAATCAGGAAAATTGTCAAATGCCTTGCATACATACTGTTGGTGATGCAACCACGGTATTGTTGGTGATCTCAAACACCATTGGAGCTCTTTCCCTGCACTTATTAATCATTCACACACAAACCCACTCATATAAATCATTCAAATCGTTTTTTATAATCATAAAACTTGTAGGAACTTGTTCATAAAGGAAAGCTAATCAAATTAATGAGATGAATTCCCAAATCAAGTTGAAATTTTAATGCTTGATGTTTTCAAAATTGAATGAATGTGTTTGTAAAATATAGATTGGTAATAGGTACTCTGAAATCAAAATTGGTTTTGAATGGAAACTTTTAGGGAAATTTTTCTTTTTCAAGCTTTTACAACTGTAACTCAAAATCTATCAAATGGGTATGAAAACACAACTTTTGTTACTGTTGACAAGATTTTTTCACATGATCATAAAAATTGTAGTAGTTAGATCATAAAGAGAAGCTAAACTAAAGTAATGAGAAAATTCCCATATCAATCGGAAATTTTAATGCTTAAAATTTTAAAAATCAACTAGATGGGTTTGTAATACATGATTTTTATGTTTCAAATATGTAATCAAAGCTTATTTTAAGATGAAATTTCCGAAGAAAATTTCTTAACACGTTTTAAAATCAAATGTTTCAAAACAAAAATTGCAAGCCGAAAGTTTGAGAAGATGATTTCACAGAGCTTCGTTTTAAAATTTCAAGTCTAAAGATCAAGAACAAAACGAAGAACTCAAGAGAAGGCTCCTTCTTTTCGAACTAACTGTTGGTGACGTTTCCATCTGATTTCTCTTTTTCCCAAATTCTCTGAAGCTTCTATCAATTTATACATCAGGTAGGATGAATCCTTTTACTCAATACCTGTTTCTAGCGCCAAATTTATTTGGGCTATATTTCTCTCAGCATAAACAACCAAAGATTCATCAATTAATCAGAACCAAAATCATCAAAAAAAAGAAAAGAAACTGAGACAGGATTTAACGTGGTTCGGCCTTCAATAGCCTACATCCACGGGTACTGAAATTGAGAGGTATTTTATTGATGATTCTGGTGATTACAAGTTCAGAAACTCCATTAGAGCTCTGATGAAAATCAAGTTGCAGAAGTTTTTGCTTGGTGAAAAACCAAGCCGATCCCTCTTTCTGTTCCTATCTCTTTTCTTTTAAAGGAAAGTCTCCAAGTTCCTAGCGATGTGGCATCTTCTTGTGTGACCATTTGTCCACTTTCTCCCTTCCAAATACTTCCACGTGGTACCTCCTCTCCGTCCATATGTCGACCTTATCTTCTTATCCAGCTTTTCCTTAAACGGTCTGGGATGGTCTGGTTGGCTTGCGGGAATGAGTCGCGGATCTAGCTTGCGGACTTGGCTTGCGGTCCTGGCTTGTGGGAAATGAAAGTGATCTTCCTGAGGGACTGGTGCGATCCATGCTACGGGCTAGCTGCGCTCCAGACTTTGAGTATGGTCCAGACTTGTGTAACGGGACATCATGGGTAGCGGGAATGCTGAGTCCGGACTTGTGTAGTGGGATTAACTTGGTTCATCGGGATTGAATTGCTCTATCGGGATTGAATTGGTCCAGCGGGATTGACTTGCTCTATCGGGACAGGATAGATCGGGCCAAGCTGGAACGGGAATTGCTGACGTCACTTCGGGAAATGATGACGTCACTTCGGTCCAAGTTGGGCTTCGGACTTGAGTGGAGTGCTCCTGCTTGCTCCTGTTAGGCTAGTTAGGTTTGATTAATTACTGCGGACCAAGAATTCTTGAGCGGGAAACATCATTTGGGTATCCCTAATCGTTTGACATGTGTCATCTTGACTTTTATTCTCTAACAATGACAATGGTTTACAATAGACTAAACCCTCTCCATGGTTTCAAACCTTATAATGGAGGTTACAACGTTGCAAACAGAGATTATTGGGCTGTAAGTGTATAAATCTTCTTTTTTGGTTTTTTATAACCTCATTTTAATAAGTAGTGATCTAAATTTCATCTTCTTTTTTTCCCTGTATCTTCTCTTTTTTTGGTTATTGCAGTCTGTTGCATTTACAGGTGTTCATGGATATGAATGGCTGGAATTCAGGTTCTTGTTGGATTAGGGATTGGTGTTTTCTTGATTGTGAAGAATTATTGCATGAGAAGCAGCAGATCTTCTTCAAATATTGCAGAGCATTCAAATTGTTATTACATCATACCATTTTTTTCTGGTCTTACTCTTCACTGTCTTGCCATGTAAGAGATTTTTTTTTCTCAATCTCCATTTGAAGCTCAAACCATATTACTGGTGTAGGTGAGGTGTAAGAAAAAATTGATTGCGAACATTGACAATTTCAAGTCTTTTATATTTATGTAGATTTGCGTCTGGTTTTAATCGTTTCAGAGGAAGAACAAAGAAGATGGAAGAATCAATATTAGGAGCCAGAAATGCGCTCAGTCAATTCGAATCGGCATTTTCTCGTTTGAACTGGACATCAAGAAAGCTTCATAGGGAGTCACAAAACATTCAACGGATAGTTGTCAAAAATCGGCACAAAATTGATCTTGCAACTCAAATTTTGTAAGGATATTTTCAACCACGTGTCTAGTCCTTCCTAGAATTCTTGTTATTTACTGGTTTTCATTTTAGGCAGGGAGCAACAACCGGGGTCATAAGTATCAACATGGTGCTTGTTGTTTTTGCACTAGGTGAGCATACATCATGAAAGCTTACTATCCAATTCCGAGAAACAAATCATAGGCTTTGTACTGAATGGGTATCTTCTGTTTTATGGTTGCAGTTCTATTGTTGTTGCATTGGTGCCCTGGTCTCATTATGTAAGTACATGTAGTAATAGTAGTAGTTATAAAATTCGGAATGTGAATGTTTTTTATGAACGAAATTTCGTAATTTATGTTACTTCTGCTCTGAATCTTCAGGATACTTGCTCTTTGTTGGATTTAAACGATCTTTTGTTGGGTTCTAACTGGATTTCATTTCTTCCTTCATACGTAGGTACTTCATTTCTATCTTCATTTCCATTACTAATTAATGTCAGTATAAAAGCTAAAACTCGGTAAAGCTTAACCCAAATATTTGCCCACACACTTTATTGATATGAGTATATGAGTATATATACAAGATATTACAACCTAAGATAGGAAACAAGATATGTGTAGTTGCTAGAAATATGCCTGTAGAATCTGCCAAGAATATTGTTGAGGATATGTGAATCAATGCCAGGATATTCTTTCTTCAATGTAAGCAGATATGCTGTATACAGTTACCATATATCTGGATATGCTACATGTTACACGGTTCTATTATACGCCCCCGCAAGATTGGGGTTCCATCGGCAAGGCCAATCTTGCTGCGTAGCACATCTGTACGTTGTTTCGATAGTGGTTTGGTCAGAAGATCCGCAAGTTGATCCTGGGTATGAACATGCCTGACTTGGAGACTCTTCTTCTGAACTAAGTCACGTACAAAGTGAAGGTCTATTTGGATATGTTTCATCCGTGAGTGATTAACTGGATTAAGACTCAGGTGCGTGGCTCCAATGTTATCACATATCAGTTGAGGAGGATCTTTGAGTGGAAAGCCAATTTCATGGAGTAGTGTTAATAGCCACATTGATTCAGAGGCTGCATTGGCTAGGGCCCTGTATTCTGCTTCTGTGGAAGATCTTGCAACTGCACGTTGCTTTTTAGAGCACCAGGAGATTGGATTTGAGCCCAAGTAATTGATGTAGGCATAGGTGATGCGCGATCATCCATGTTTCCAGCCAATCAGCATCTGTGTATGTTCGAAGAATGAAAGGTCCATTTTTAAGAATCTGAATGCCATAGAAGATAGTTTGCTTTAGATACCTGAGTAGTCGTTTGACAGCTGTCTTGTGAGTTGTAGTTGGCTTGTGCATTAATTGAGATAATTTGTTGATTGCAAAGGAGATGTCTGGTCGTGTCAGAGACATACACTGAAGGCTCCCTATTAATCGACGAAACTCGGAACTGTCCACAGCGGTTGTACCATCAACCAGTTGAAGAGGTTGTGATGTAGAGAGAGGAGTGGAGACATCTTTTGCATCACTCATGCTTGTAGTATCCAATAGTTCTCGAACGTAGTTGAGAAAGAAACAAGCCTGCCTTTGTGGGAATAACCTCAATTCCTAAGAAGTAGTGAAGAGAACCCATGTCTTTGAGAGAGAACATATCACCCAAATTTGTAATGGTAGAGATCACAAAATCTGAGTTGTTGTCTGTGATGATAAGATCATCAACATAAACCAAAATGTAGCATATTGTAGCTTCTTGACTGTATATGAACAGAGAGTAGTCTGCCTTGGAGTTGCGAAACCCCAATTGAAGAATGGCTGTTTTGAGTGTAGTATACCAGGCTCGTGATGCTTGTTTTAACCCATATATGGCCTTGTGCAGCTTGCACACATGATATGGATTGGATGCATCTTTGAAACCTGGAGGTTGTGTCATGAAGACAGTTTCAGTTAAGGCCCCGTTCAGAAAAGTACTGTTGACATCCATCTTCCGCAAAACCCATCCATTTATGACTGCAGTGGATAACACATTTCGTATTGTTGCTGGTTTAACCACAGGGATGAAGGTATCTGTGTAGTCAATGCCCGGCCGTTGGTTGTAACCCTTTGCCACAAGTCTGGCTTTGAACTTGTCAATTGATCCATCAGCCTTTCTTTTGACCCTGAAAATCCACCTGCACCAAACTGGTTGACACTCACCTGGTGGTAAGACTAAATCCCACGTGCCATGTTTCATTAAGGAAGTTACCTCTGCAGACATGGCCTCACGCCATTGAGGATGAGCCAATGCTTGGATAACACTGGTGGGTTCAATGATGTGAGAAAGATGATGTTTTGAAGTTATGTGTACCTGTTTTGGATTGAATATCTGGTTCATGGACCTTGTTGTCATGTAATGGGTGCGTTGATCTTTGGCTTGTTGGTTTGGATCCTGAGTTACAGTGGATGGTGTTGTGCAGGGAGATACACCGGGTACAGGAAGTGTTGCTGATCCTGAGAAAGATCTAGTCCAGATTCCGCCTGGAGATGACTACTGGTGGCTGGCTGCAGTTGTGACCGGCAGTGTAGATGATTGATTGCCCAGGGATACAGTAGGTGTTGCTGTGCAGAGATGGATGTCAGGCTCAGAAACTGCTGGTGAGTCCGAGAGTGGTTTAGAAACGCCTGAGAAGGACTGCTGGTTGTTGTCTGCAGCTGGAGACACAACATGCATTAAAGATGCAGGGATGAAAACGTTACCTGAAGGGGATGTAACAGCGGCATAAACACCTTCTGGAGCCTGTGGGCCTGTTGGTGTACCTGTGACCGGCAAAGTGGATGGTGGAGTGTTGAAGTTGAGCGGTAGGAGCTGTTGAAGATCTGAAAAGAGCTGAGTAAGTGAACAGGTCACAGAAGATCCGTGAGTGAGATATTGTGGATGTTCATCAAATAGCACATGGCGAGAGATGAAGATTTTCTTTGTTTGGGGTTCAAAACATTTGTAACCATTTTGAGTTGGTGAGTAGCCAAGGAAGATACAAGTTTTGGATTTTGGTTGCATTTTGTTTGAGTTGTATGCCTTTGTTAGGGGATAACAAATACACCCAAACTTTTTCAACTTTAGATAGTTTGGTGATTGACCAAAGAGAGCTTCAAAGGGAGATTTGTTTTTGAGAAGAGATGTGGGTTAACGGTTAATGAGATAGGAGGCTGTTTGAAAAACATGTGGCCAAAACGAATAATCTAGGTTGCCATCATGAAGAAGAGTGAGACCTGTTTCGACTAGATGGCGGTGCTGACGCTCAAAGACACCATTTTATTGTGGAGTGTGAGGAGCAGTAGTGAGATGAGTGATTCATGAAGCAAGAGAAATGATTTTAAAGCAATAAACTCACCTCCAGTGTCCGTGTATAGTGTTGTCATGGATTTCTAAAAGCAATTTTCGACAAGTTTTTTGAATTGCGGAAAGATTATAGAGACACCAGATTTTGTAGCCATAGGATACAACCATATATATTTTGTATAATGATCCACAAACATAAGATAGTAACGTGAACCATCAATCCCTGTATAACTCGCAGGTCCCCACACATCTGTGTAAACGAGGTTCACGACTTTGTAGACTTGTGACACGAAAAGGTTGTTGATGTGCTTTATTAATAGAACATGAATGACAAATTGAAGATAAATTTTTATGAGAAGAAATAGGAAGAGAAAAATTCTTAATAAGATGATGGACAATTGTAAGAGAAGGATGTCCCAGACGCTTGTGCCATCCTTCAACAACAGTTCTTTCATGGACATTAGCAACCTTTGGTGCTGCCGAAAGTGATTCCGGGAAGGTGTAGATGCCATTGCTACATGCTCCTTTTAGTAAAATCGCCCCCGTGATCTTGTCCTTCACAAAAAAATGGAACAGATGAAATTCAACAAAAACATCATTTTGTTTGGTTAGATGATGCACATATATTAAATTTTTACGGAGATTGGGAACATAAAGAGGGTCTCTTAGTGTAAATGTTCGATATGGCGTTGTTGAAGCTAATGAACCAACATGTGAGACAGCCAAACCTGAGCCATCACCAAGAGTTATTTCATCAGTTCCATCATACTCTGAATGTATGGATAGATTTGATAGGTCACCAGTGATGTCGTGAGAGGCTGCCAAATCGAGAAGCCAGTTTTTGTCTTTGGATGCAGCTGTGGTAACACAGTTCAAAGACGCTTGATGTGACTGAAGTTGTGAACATGCTTTGGCCGTATGTCCAATTTGGTCACACAATTGGCACTTTGGTTGGTAACGCCTGGTGGATGAAGCTGGCTTACCCATGCCTGTGTTGAAGCGTCTTCCATCACGCTCCAATCTTGTTGAGTACCTGCCTGAGTTGATGTTTGAAGGCTGTCTGGAGTAATCATTCTGTCTGTAGGATCGCTGATAACGTCCGTCCTGTGCTGCTGGTCTTGTTCTTGTATACTTGGCAGACATAACAACACTTTGTGTTGACGCTTCTAGACGCCTTAGATAGGCTTCATGACCAACTAGTAAGTCATGTAGTTCTTGAAATGTCAGGGATGTTTCTCGGGTACGAATTGCCGCTGCAATCTCTCTAAATTTTGGATCTAGACCATTTAATACATAGAGTGTCAGGTCATCATCAGAGATAGTGTGATCTATAATGGCTAGTTCATCTACCAGATTTTTCACAGCATGAAGGTATTCTGTGATACTTCTGTTTGCACGCTGAATTAATGGGAGCTCTTCCTTCAACTGTATTGCTCTAGTCCTAGACCGGCTAGCATAGAGGTGGGTGAGCTTTTTCCAGGCTGCATGAGAGGATTTGTTGTGGCTATCAGGGGTATTATGGAGGCTGAAGTAGATGCTAGAATTGCACTGAGGATAAGTTTCCTGTCTGATCCAATGAGTCTTGTGAAGCTCATTTATAGGGGATCCATCTGAAGTTGGACATGAGAAGGTTCCTTCAACATAACTGAGAAGATCATATCCAATAAGAAGTGCTTCAAATTGAGCACGCCATTGAGGGAAAGTGGTGGGGGTTAGTTTTTCATTGATTTGGGTAGTGATATTGAGTGCAATAAGAGGCTTATCAGATATGGATGGAGGTTGGATATTGATAGTGAAGTTTGGTGTCTGACTTGAAGTAGAGGAAGCCATTGTTTCTAGTTGGAGATTGTTATGGCTCTGATACCATATAGAAGCTAAAACTCGGTAATGCTTAACCCAAATATTTGCCCACACACTTTATTGATATGAGTATATGAGTATATATACAGGATATTGCAACCTAAGATAGGAAACAAGATATGTGTAGTTGCTAGAAATATGCCTATAGAATCTGCCAAGAATATTGCTGAGGATATGTGAATCAATGCCAGGATATTCTTTCTTCAATGTAGGCAGATATGCTGTATACAGTTACCATATATCTGGATTGCAACTGATATGATTCTGACTAATATGCAGTTTCCTGAACGATACTTGTTCAGCTTTCAAGGAATTTGAACAAAACCCGAGTAACAACAGTTTAAACTCCATAGTACCTTGTGTATCTCAGGCGTACGCGGATCACATCATGGTAGAAATCGGTTCTACAATCCATAAGTTCATTAGCAAGGTTGTACCCATAATCTCTTAAAGAAAGAAACATTCCATCTAACTTTCAAAAATACAACTTGACAATTTGTTTGTCGGGTAATTTTCAGCTGAACACAAAAGTGCAAGGCATGAGTCAAGTTCTAGGATTAAGCGACATTGAAAGTCAATTACCTAGTCAAGTTTTGAAAGTATGCAACCATTTTCAGGTGCACCGAACTTCTTCTACGATCCAACTCGTTGTCCGGAGAACGCCATTCCTATAGGGGACGTACCAAATATAAGAAATCAAAAGACATTTCTAATTTTTCTGAAACTGACACTTTGTCTCAAGGTGATTTAATTGTCTGTTCTTTGTAGTTGCGCAGGTCTTGGCGAAATTCACTTGTTATCAAAACCATAGCTCGAAAACAGGATCAGCATCTTGTAAGGGCGATCCTACGAAATTTATCACTGAGGCATTATATGACATGGCTTGGGCATA
This sequence comes from Papaver californicum, assembly GCA_023531435.1. Classification (NCBI taxonomy): domain Eukaryota; kingdom Viridiplantae; phylum Streptophyta; class Magnoliopsida; order Ranunculales; family Papaveraceae; genus Papaver; species Papaver californicum. Next base: position 2,062,129 of record JAJJMC010024047.1, on the reverse strand, counting down.
TACACAAACTGTCCAAGGATTAATAAACGTTTTTCCCGATTTATGCAACTTAACGGAATGTACATTCGTGAAAGATACATTCTCAGACGTAGTATTACATCAATGCAGATCGCTTAAGATCTCGATCAACGCTATCGGTTTCGATCGTTACGGTGGTTTTGTTATCAGTATTGGTAGTAAAAATGTTTCAAGACAGAGGAAGGAGGTTTTCCTTGGTACCTAGAACAACACCAGTTAGTAGCTAGATATATACATATAGATTTTGTTAGAGAAAATGCATATAACAGATTGTACATAGGAGGGTTGCAAAATGACCATGATCTGTACAGCTATATTTTGTTTTCAGGGGAGCAAAAACACAACTGCAAAATGCGGTATAAATTCGTAATCGTACGGCTAGGAAAAAAAAAAGCTAACCTTTGTATTATCCGTTAAATTGCAGTGGATGGGAACGAAATGTTGGTCAATTTTGCAAACCCCAAGATTCACTGACACGAAGGTGGGCTCGGTGCCGACAGTAGCACGTTTTGGCCCTAGAGAGACTCAACTAACTCACGTGAATCATCCCACAGTTTCCCCACATGTACGGTTATGATTAGTCCACACTAACCTCAAAATTAAAGTCTTTGATTAGCAAGACATAAACAAGGACAAAAGTGTCCTTTTAACAAACTAATCTCACTTAAGAGTTAAGACTTAGAGTTGTCTTCATCAATACAAAAAGTGTGAAGCAGTAGAGTCCTAGATAGATACATAAGTGCATCAAAATTTAACCTAAAACTGACTGCACTTTGTATGGTAAAAGAGAAAGGACAATTTTGGGGTTGGTGGAGGAGGAGACAAAGCTTATCTTTGGTTTTAAGTAAGTAAGATCTAACCGAAGTACTCACTGACAATAACCAACAACTCCTTTCTCTTCACTTTTGCAGTAATAATTCAGGAAGAAGAAAGAAATTATTGAGAGACAGAAATGAGAGTTGAGAAGAAAGTGGCAGTAGTGAGTGAGATTAATAATTTCTGGGGTATAACAAGACTGGAATTTCATTGGATTAGACTTATTACCATTGATTCTAAGGTCAATAAATGTTGCAAACTGCAGCATTATCATCTCTACTGATAGCCTCATGCTCAAGATCTTATCAGGCAAGTTGCTCTCAACTCCTTCCATTTTCTTTTTCTTTTTTTTATCATATTTTTTGTAATTAGATCTTGATTTGCACCTCTAGTTAATTTTGTGTTTTTGTATTGCAAATTTCCATCTCTGATTTTTTTGGTCATGAGATGGACTTCTTTGTTGTTAATGGAGTTGTAGTTGTATTTTAGTACTGAATCCCTAATTAGGTGCCCTTTTTTGTTTGGTTGCCTCTATGTCGACCAAGAATAATTTATGAGTAGGAATTTCTTTAGTTTTTGATTGCATCAGATTCTTTTTTTTATATCATTGGGTGGTTGACAAAGAGAATTATTCCATTATACTAAAAAAAAGAAATAAAGACAGAAGCTACAGTATTTTTATGTTGAGGATGGTTCACTAAAGCAGCAAAACATAAAGACGAAAAATTCATTCTTGGTTGTAGTTTAGTTCTACAGTTCTGTAAGCATTTTGAGATTTATAACCTGAAATATACATTTAAGTTTCAGTTTTTTTGTGGTAGATTTCTTTTTTTTATATAGTCAGTGTGTATGGTTCTTGTGAAATTTTGGGAGTGTTATTCACTGGAAATGTAGCTTAACTTTGATTTTTATCGGGTTGGATCTCGATAGGTTGCATTTTTTAGAATTGAGGAGATAAGGGGAACAATATGAGGGCGAGGAACAAACAAAGGAAACATAACAAATGGTCATTATCTGCAATAGTGTGGAGTCTTGTGGGATGCGTTCTAATTCTCCATCTTTACTCCCTTGTTCATCACAGGGATGGGGTGGGAGAAGACGGCAAAGTCCATTTAAGTCGATTCCCGCTGATTCATGAACTCGAAGAGATTGAGGAGGAACTTTTTCCGATTCCATCAGCACGGAGCAAACGGAACCCACGTGCTGAAAAGCGGAGGCCAAAGCGACATACAACGTTGATTGAGGAATTCCTTGATGAGAATTCACAAATCCGACACTTATTTTTTCCGGATCAAAAATCTGCAATAGACCCAAGGATTGGAACAGGGAACGATAGCCTTTATTTTTATCCTGGGAGGATATGGTTGGACACCGATGGAAATCCTATTCAAGCTCACGGTGGAGGGATTTTGTACGTTGAGAGAACTAGAACATACTATTGGTACGGAGAAAATAAAGATGGTCCCACCTATCATGCTCATGATCAAGCACCTGCACGGGTAAGTTGACTACTGAATTCATGGTGTTACATAATTTATGTATCATGCTAATCTTACTTCTATAACATCATATGCATTCAATGCTCCTAATCATGTTTCCAATAACTGAAATATCTTAGTTTCTGCATAGATGAACTTCATAATGTAACTTAGATTTACTTTTGATGGTTCTAGATATTTTGTTGCAACGTCTGTATATGATGTTTTCTTTCGCCCTTTCACTAGAGAGTGATATGCGTTTTATCAAAAGTAAAAGAGTAAAATGCTACTCTTGATCTTATAATTGTCTTGCACTTCATCTTTCAATCATTTCCACAAGAGAGTATATCTCTAAAATGTAGATTAAATTGAATGGAAAAACAAGATTTGCACTGCTGATGCTAGACGAGTGGGAACCAGCATCAGTGTTAAATCACAGCTTTTCCATTTGGTTACCAATAGTTTATTTTTCTTAATAGCTGTGGAAAAAACAACCTTTAACAGCTTCAATGTTTAAGATGAAAACTGAATAGGTTGTAGGGCCTCATAGGACAGGTATACATTTGATCTGTTAATTAGATGGCATCAAGAGGAGTTGACCCTGGAGAAAAATGGTGGCCTCCTCAAAAGGAGCATGGTTCTGAATTTTTTGGAAAATTGAAATGCTGTAATAAGATGAGCTTTTAGTGGTGCTGTTTCTACTAAATGGGCCAGATTCAAAACAACGAGTGATGCCTCATTTCTTCTTCTCCTGGATACATCTCCTAGATGTGCATGAAACACGACATTAGGATTTGGGCGTCTCTGTAGCATAAAAAGGGATTCAGATAAATTTGTGAATGATGATGCATGTACAAAATCTGTCTTTTGATAACATGAAGTGAAGAGTGGAAGTCGAATTCCTTGAAAGTCATTTATTTGACCCACAAGCTTGGAATGGAATATTTAGGTTGGTTAGAACAGTAATTTGTGACTAATGTAGTAGGTAGCTGTTTTAATGTTGATGCCGATGGAATGTTTGGTCTTTCCACCTTGCCCTACATTTCACTACACATCAAAGGAGTTCCAACAGTTTTGTGTTTTGAAACTTATTGCAAATTGACGGAAGATGTTAACTGGAATCTGTGCTGGAAGCTTTTATCACATGTTAACTGAAATTTTGTGCAGGAAGCTTTTATTACAACTGCGTACAAAAATCTATGGTTAGGAAGAAGGGTAAAGAGGGAGAGTCTTTCAAATTGCAGGTGCAAGAAGAAAATAGTGTTTTGTCCTTTCCCAACCTGTATCGTCTGTCATTTTAGATATGGATGGTATGCGAGAGGAAAACAGTTTTTTGGCCTTTCCTGACCTGTATCGTCCGTCTTTCCAGATATGGATGGTAGGCCCACTTAGGTGGTATTGTATTAGATTTGTTAGAAACTCATGAACCTAGCTCTTCTTGAAAACCGATTTGCAAGGGAAGGATTGTCCAAGGTTTATTAACAGTAGAACCTTAGATTGTCCAGGCTATGCGAGACTATTCTAATACAATCTCAACGACTAGGGGAATGTTGACTGAGTGACATGAAAACTACGACACAAGATGGAGCAGTATGGAAACCATGACAAGATGGAATTGAGTGGGGTGCAAAGTTGGTTTTGATCGTGTGTTGTGGCTTCCGTGCCTCTGTCTTTATTGCACTAGTCATTAAGAGGGGTGTTAGAATAGTCCCACATCGTCTGGATGAGCTGGACTTCTGTTGTTAATAGACCTTGGACAATTCTTCTCTTGCAAGCCGGTTTTCAAGGAGAGTTAGGTCCATGAATTTCTAACAAGGTTTACATGGAGTGTTAGATCCTTTAGATGATAACAAGATCTTGATCTTGAATCTCAAGAGTGCAATATGTTTCTGCCTCTTGACTACTCTCTGGCTGCAAAGCAGATCATCTTCTTGACAGAAATTACTTTATCATGTGGCTAAAAGGTTCCCTGACAACTCTTGAAAATTTGTCAGCACATGAATAAGAAATAACCTGTAAGTACTTCTGTAAAGGTGATTTTTTGGCTCAGGGAATTGGAAAGTTCAAGATTGGTTTATATCTTAAAAAAATTGTCTCTTGGTTCCTAGTGCAATAGGTGTGTGCGTTTGCATCTGGAAGAATTCCAAAGAATAGATAATAGGATTTCCAGAAAAATATCACAAATGTTTTTCTTGAATGTCTATACATTCATTTGTATAATGTGTTCACCTTGTGTAATTTATCACATGCCGTGGAGTGCCCAGTCTGATATCCCATATCGTGGAACTTGGAAAATGTTCAGACATGTTTTTTTCCCTATATGACTAGATCTTGAAATGTTAATGTTATACGATTCAGTCTGAATTTTTTCACCGCTTTGATTAGTTTGAAGTTCATTAGCAGAATTGATACCACTGAATTAATAAACAACAGGATCGGTTGAGCTACCTGAATTGGATAAGTACATTGGTTACTGGTTAGAATCAGTTTTTGGGTCATTCATCTTTAGATTAGTTACAAATCCATTGTGTAATTGCATTGTAACATGTCTCCTATCGTTTCAGGTTGACATAGTTGGAGTCAGTTGTTACTCTTCCAAGGACTTGTGGACATGGAAGAACGAGGGTATTGTGCTGGCAGGAGAAGAAACAGATCCGGACCATGATCTCCACAAACTCAATGTGCTTGAGAGACCCAAGGTGATATACAATGACTACACAAGAAAGTATGTAATGTGGATGCATGTTGATGATGCTAATTACACCAAAGCCTCCACTGGTATTGCAGTTAGCGACTATCCAACAGGCCCATTTGAGTACCTCTATAGTAAACGACCTCACGGCTTCGAAAGCAGAGATATGACAATCTTCAAAGATGACACAGGCATTGCCTATATAATTTACTCTTCTGAAGATAACAGCGAACTTCACATCGGACCACTGACAGATGATTATTTAGACGTAACCCTGGTAATGAGAAGGATTCTCATAGGACAACACAGGGAAGCTCCCGCATTGTTTAAATATCAAGGAACTTATTACATGATCACATCAGGTTGCACCGGATGGGCACCAAATGAAGCACTTGCACATGCAGCTGAGTCCATGATGGGTCCATGGGAAACTATGGGAAACCCTTGTTTAGGAGGGAACAAGATCTTCAGACAAACAACATTCTTCGCTCAGAGTACATATGTAGTTCCATTGGCAGGCTTTCCAGGTTCATATTTATTCATGGCTGACCGATGGAACCCGGCTGATCTAAGTAACTCTAGATACATATGGCTACCCTTGATTGTAGGGGGGGCTGTCGATGAACCTCTCGAGTATAATTTTGGTTTCCCATTATGGGATAGAGTATCAATTTATTGGCATAGGAGATGGCGGCTTCCAGATCGTTGGTGGGGTGTGCAGTAAGCTCTCGTCGGAACCATTGTGATTGGTTTCTTCTGTATTGATAGAATTCTTACCATAGTTGATTAATAACTTCACTAATAGTGAATTGTGATAATATGATTATTAAGATGGTGTTCTTGTGCCACTGTAATCAATAAGCATATTCTTTCAAGGATGTTCATTCAGTGTCTGTCTGTGTGCTAAACCATATCATAATAGTTATGTTGCATAGGGCTCTCTATTGGGTCAAATGGTTCACAACATGCTGCATAACTGGCAGTCAAACTCTCGTGGTGTTGGGAAGACTGCACAAAACACAAGATTGATCTCAAATAAACATGCGGTTGACATCCTTTTATGCTGTAGATGGACACTACTTTTTTGAGTTTTCAATTTTGTTAAGTCGGCTTGCTTCAGGGTTTCGTAGGACCTTACTGCTGTGATTGTCTAGTTAGTGGAGCAAGAAAGTGGAAAACATCTGATACTGACCTGACCTGACCTAATCTAACAAATGAGTATAGCTAGGAATTTTTGAATGTGGGTTGAACAAATTCAAGTCCAAGGCACACAAATTTGGTCCTACTGTACAGTTTCAGTTTTTCTCACTTTGCAAAAATTTCCTTACAATCTGAGCACTGTTAATATGTACCTGTATATACCTTTTCATTTGCTTAATCATATCATATCTAGAAAGTCTAGGTTGCTGCAAATTGCAATGGGGTAGGACTTTTAGGTACTGATCCAAACACAAAAAGAAAAGAAAACATGGAGATGGGGATGGATCTAAACAGTGTTTAGTTCTTTATACTGTATTTTGTTGGCCCAATAACGACTAAACATGAGTTTTTATGGTTATATAGGTTACACCAAGTTTGATACAGTATTTAGGTTTGAACGTGGAGCGAGTAAACACCATAACATGCCCAACTAAATGTTACGGAGGTAACTTTTATCAAGAAAGCAAATCTACAACCAAAAAAGTGATAACTATGTAGATATACCGTAACCCAATATTGATATCATGCGACCCAAAATATGTTTCGTGACTAAATATATATTTGTTATCCAAAATTGCTAGGTGACTCAAAATATGCCTTGTAATTGACAATTTGCTCAACTAAAACCTAAAATATGCAATTGTAAAGATTTAATTTTTTTTTCTGATCCAAAAATCTACATTATGATCCAAACTCTATCATTATGACCTAAAATTTACGATGGAAGTTATGGTTGAGATAAACAGTACTTCATTTATTAAGTTTTCCAGTGTCTTACTGAAGAGCACATGAGATGTTTAAATAGACAAGATAGTGTATAAGACAAGTAACAAGGTAAAGTTTTACACAGTTAAACAAAGGACAATTAAAGTAAAAGAACTAGGAACTAAGCCTAGAAACCAAAAGGTAAAGCTAAAACACTCTAACACTCCCCCTCAAACTGAAGCAGGGTACTGCATCAATTTAAACCTTAAGTCAGAGAATTGAGAGAACGTGAGGCCCTTTGTGAGAATATCAGCCAGCTGCTCAGAGTAATGAACAAAAGTAACTATAATATCACCATAGTCAAGCAGTTCCCTGACTGAGTGATAATCAACTTCAATATGCTTGGTCCTTGCATGAAAAGCTGATTTTGAAACAAGGAATGTAGATCCAAGATTTTCACAATAAAGCTTTGAGGGTCTAGTAATAGAAATTTCCAGCTCTTCAAGAAGTTGAGAATGCCACACAACTTCAGAGGACAACAAGCTAACTGCCTTATACTCAGCTTCTGTGGAAGACTTGGCAACAGTTGGCTGCTTCTTAGAGGACCAGCAAATTAGTGATTGTCCTAGAATGACACAAAATCCAGATGTGGAGCGTCTAGTATCTGGACACCCAGCCCAGTCAGAGTCTGAGTAACCACTAATTGATGTAATGTCTCCTGCAAAAAGAGTAATACCAGCATCCAATGTTCTTTTTAGGTATTTTAGAATGCGCTTAACCAGAAGATGAGACTCTATTGGTGCATGCATGAACTGACATACATAGTTCATAACAAAGTTGATGTCAGGTCTTGTTAAGGTGAGATATTGAAATGCTCCAACAAGGTTTTTATATTGCAAGGGATCAGTGAGTGGAGTACCCTCTATAATAGATAATCTCTTCTCAGTAGTGACAGGTGTGTTGCAGGGCTTGTAGTCTAACATCTCTAATCTAAAAAGAAGATCTATAGTGTATTTGTATTGTGTAAGAAGTATAGATTGAGGAGAGTTGGTCATGCCTCAATACCAAGAAAATAGTGAAGAATCCCAAGGTCTTTCATTGCAAAAACAGTACCAAGTTAAGATATAAGAGAGTCAATGAAAGAGTATGAGCCGAAAGTTAGTATAATGTCATCTACATACAACAGTAGAATAACCATAATACCTGAATTGTGATAGATGAACATGGACTGATCAGTGGCACCCTTTTTGAATCCATGTAGTAGAAGAAAACCACTGAACTTTGCATACCATGTCCTTGGGGCTTGTTTAAGACCATATATTGATTTCTTGAGCAAGCACACATGAGTTAGATATTTATGATCAACAAATCCTTTGGGTTGCTCCATATACCAGTTTCAGAAAGATCTCCATTGTCTGGTCAAGGATATAGTGAGAACTGCTTTAATGGTAATATACTTCACAACTGGAATGAAATTCTCACTGTAGTCTACACCATCTTGCTGGAGATAACCTTTGGATACAAGCATGGACTTGAATCTGTCAATAGTTCCATCAAATTTAAGTTTAATTCTATAGACCCACTTACACACCAATATATTCATAGAAAGATCAAAAGCAACTAAAACCCATGTACCATTTTTTTGAAGAGTAATGTATTTATCTGTCATAGAAGTTAACCACTTTGGATCTTTGATTGCATATTTAAAAGTTTTGGGTTCAAGAGGTGTTTTGCTGGTGAGAGTGGCACACAAAGCATGAGGAACAAAATAATTGGTTATAAAATCAGGGAGATAATTTGGTCTTGTGATACAATCTCTTAATGTGGTTTTCATAGGATGAATGATGGGTCTTGGTGGTGAAGATGGTGGAGAATTTGTTGGTGAAGTTGGTGGTAGATAAGTTGGTATGATTTTATTTTGAGGGATAAAAAGTACAACTGATGATGACTTATAAGAAGTGGCACAAGTACAAAATGGGAAAGTGGTTTCATCAATCACAACATTTCTAGAAATGTACACCTTCTTGGAATGATTGTCATAACACCAGTACCCTTTGTAATTGGTATTGTAACCAACGAAAATACACTTGGAAGACTTTACACTTAGCTTATCTTGACTATAAGAACCAAGGTAAGGGTAACAAGTAAAACCAAATACTTTGAGTAAAGAATAATCAGGTGAGTGTTGAAACAATACCTCAAATGAAGTCACAAAATTCATTTGAGGGTCCCCAAATATCTCTTGCATGGGGTATATCCAATGAATCTACTATAGTCATCAAGAAAGAGTATATAATATCTATACCGCAAAGTAGACAGATGTGGAGAGGGTCCCCAAATATCATATTGAATCAAGAAAAAAGGTAAGTTTGAAATTCTTGTGGATGCTTGAAAAGGGAGCTTCTTCCTCTTGCCAAGTTGGCAAGAGTGACAGATGGAATCAAGCTTAGAAGAAGATAAGGTAATATGATGATTGTGATGAAGTTTGTGAATGATATTAGGTGCAGGATGCCCAAGTCTCATGTGCCAAATGTTTGAGTCAGCAGTAACTGAGATAAAAGTTGTGGGTTCAGAGGAGATGGATGAGGAGATGGGATATAAGTTGTTGGTTTTAACACCTTCTGCCAGAATTTTTTCAGTGGCAACATCCTTGATTTCATACCCCCATGAGAGAAACAAAAGGTGTGGTTATGTTCCTCAGTAAACTAACCAATAGAGATTAAGTTCTTTTAAATGCTAGGTACATAACAAACATTAAACAGATTAAACGAAGCAGTAGAGGTATGTAAAACAAAGTTACCAATTAAGGTAATGGGCAGAAATTGACCATTTCCAACCATAACTTGAGAAGAACCATTGTAGTTTGATGTGCTGGTGAGAAGTGTAGAATCATTAGTAATATGATGAGATGCTGCAGAATCAGGTAACCATTTAACAGCAGCTGGAAAAGTTGACATCTCGGAAAAGGAAGCAACATTTGCTTGTGGGTTTTGAAAAGTTTGTGGTAAAGTTTTGACTGAAGGGTTTTGAACACAAATATGATCTTGAGAGTTTTGAAAGATTTATGGTGTGAGCTTGGGTTAAGGGGTTCCATATCTTGATATAGTGTATTTGGATCTGTATTTACTTGCTGAATGACCAACTTGCTTACAGATATGACATTCCATAGTTGAGAAATCAATGAAATGAGATGGGGTTTTGTCAGATTTGTAAGGTTTTGCTTGAGTTGAGGGACCAGATCCAGCACTAGGTCCGAAAGTTCTTTTGGTAAATAAAACAGATATAGCAAGGTCTAGAGAAGTAGTGGTCTTAAGAGATTAACCCTTTAACCATTGTTCATGGTTAATAAGACGAGATTTGAGAGATCTATCACGATTTTGAACAACTACAACAGAATCATTATATTATCTTCCTAAACCATTTAGCATATACATAACAAGATCACTATCAGGAACAACTTCATTTATAGATGCTAAGGAATCAGTTATAGACTTAATCTCATGAAGATAAGGAGATATAGATAAAGCACCACGACGAATATTATGAAGTTGATTCTTAAGCATGGATTTTCTTGTAGAAAATTGATTTGAAAAGGTGGTAGAAAGATATGTCCATACCTCAGCAGCAGTACTACATCCAAGAACATCAGTTGTCATAGATGTAGAAAAGGTTGCATTTAAGCAGTTGTTAACAAACCTGTCCCATTTGAGACATTTTAAATAAGAGGGGTTTGGTTCATTTTGTTCACCAACTTTAATGACTTATGGTGGTGCAGGAAGAGAACCATCAAGATAACCAAAAAGACTGGTACTGATAAGGATAGAAGATATTTGAGATTTCCAAACTAGATAGTTTGTGTCATCTAGTTTGATGGATATAAAGTGAGCAATGTTTGTAAATGGGAGATCTGTAGCGACCTCATAATGTAACTGAGAAGTAGTAGTTGACGACATTATCCAGTGGACAAAGCTAAGAACTGATGATTTCTTGAAGTTTGAAGTGTTATGAAATTTGTTGAAGTATGATGAAGTTTTGTTAAATTTGATAAAGTGTAGTTAAGTGTGACGGCGGTGGAAGCAAAGATAGAAGAAGGACAACCCTATGGAAGGGAAACCCTAAAGGAATCTAAACATGGTCGAATGCTACCATGATAGGAGTTGTGGTTGAGATAAACAATACTTCATTCATTGTTTTTCAGTGTCTTACTGAAGCGCACATGAGATGTTTAAATAAACAAGATAGTGTGTAAGACAAGTAATAAGGTAAAGCCTTACACAGTTAAAACAAAGGACGGTAAAAGTAAATGAACTAGGAACTAAGTCTAGAAACCAAGAGGTAAAGCTAAGACACTCTAACAATTTAAAATAATTTTATGGCCTAAAAACTTGTTGTAAAATCTGTTATTGTATGTAAAAAATTTCCTGCAATAACTCAAATAACCCAAATCTACGTTGCGATTGTCAGCTTGTCGTACTTCATGATAAAAAATTCGTCATTATCACAAAAAATTTCCTTGAGAATTCAGACCAATAATCACTATTTTTAAGCTGACATGGTAAACAGAATATACATTATTGGCACAAAAAGAATTAACCCTCAACCAAAATCTAATCCTTGTGACCTAAATGTTTCGCTTCGACACCTTTTTTTTCTTTTTTTTGAAGCATAGGAAATTCTATTAAATTTGGAACAGAATTACACATGAGTATGCTACCTCTATCGAATTGTTGGTTATAATTTGGTCCAAAAATATTGGGAATACATATTCTAATTGTTGTTTCAAAGGATCTGTATTAACTTGCGTCTGCTGTGTGATTTACTAGTCCATCCGCCGCTTGGTTACCTTTTTTGTAAATATGGTGGAATAAGGATTGTATGGTGTGGGATGGAAGCAATTTGTGATTTTATTGAGCATATCTCGCAAGTACCATGATACTTCGGTCTTATTATGGGATGGTTTCCTTTTTCGGTCTTTATGTGAGTCTGAATCAAAACAAACTTTTTTTAATTATCTGGTTATTGTTATTCTCATCGTCATAAGCATAGCTCATTTCTCCACCACTTAAGTTGTAGTTATTTTGAGAGTGCTAACCTCACTTCTACCGCCAATGCATTCTAGAGGAATTTCATATGCAGGAATTCCATATAATCACGATCACAACTATGGAAAGGTAATTCTGGTTTTCTTCTATAGAAAATTCTATTTCCGCCCTAAAATAACTTTGCCTCCTGAAAATGCCCGGGACATATGTGACGTCATTGAGCTCCTGAATCTACCCCATGACTAACAAAAGTTTATACCCCGGTCTTATATTTACCACTGCTACTAATTTTTTTTGACATGGCATAAAATTTGCTTGATGACCCAAAAGCCTACCTCATCTGAAAATAAATAAACTAAATAAATATTAAACTGATATTGTGGCCGATAATTTGCTTTGTGGCCCAACTTTGCATCGAATCCAAAATTTACCAATTGCAAAGTGAAATTTATCTTGTGACCTTAGAGTCTGCATTGTAACTTCAAATCTATGACTCAACTTAAAGTTTAACGTTATCCAAATACTTCCACATGATCTATAATATAACATTTGACGACCCAAAATCTATTTCATGAATTATGACCCAAAAATTAACAACTTAATCCAAATTTACATTTGTTATAAAAAAAAATTTACTTGGTTAAGAAACGGTCTCGTATCCTATTATTTGCCTTGTGACCTAAAATATACACCATTTGACTTGTAATTTGCCATTATAACACAATTTTTTCTCATGATCAAAATTTGGTTATTGTCTAAAAGTTAAGTTTTCAAATTACCTAAATGTCATTGTTAACTAAAAATTACCGTGCGACCCAAGTTTTTTAAAGTGATCCAAAATCTGCTATTATGATGACTTAAAATTTTAGTTTATTGGCTTAATAACCCATATTTTCTATTTTATGGGTGTAGAAGACAAGCAAAGTATGATACTTTTCTAATATCCATGAATCTTTTAGATACTTTTCAAATACCCAATTTAGATATTCTACCCATAAAATTTAAAACTAATGTACCAATATACCTTCTTCATTCCATCTAATGTAAGCAATTTTTCATCATGGCATAAAAGTGGGTAAAGAATGCCTTGGTCAGAATACGTTAGAGTCAGTGCGGTCCTACGGTACTGCGCCTATGAAGTTATGGCTCTCCATGGTGTTCTACATTCTGAGATTCAGGTAAACTCGTACTCCATAATTTCTCCGATGTTTTAATTTACATTTTCAATGATAGAATTGCTTAGGATATTTGGTTTCATTAATATTCATATATAAATCCACGTGGGACTACTGTTATATTTCCCTTTGTGTGCTTCTTATCATTCAGGCGTCATATAATCTTAGAATTGCCTTCCAATCAGAGATCAAAGAAGTAAGCAATCAAGCAGCAGAAGTAGTGAAATGTTTACCCATGTAATATATGATACATATAAGAATAAAAATTTGATTCTGGATTGACTTTGATGAGAATTCTTGCTCATGTAATTCATAAAAATGTTTGGTTGAGTCACAAACGATTTTAGGAAGGTTGGTTCGATCTCAGGAAGTTAAAAAGATCAAAAAAAATCAAGTCAGAATTATTATTTTTCTGTTGCTGTTGAAGAAGACGAAGAACAGAGAAAAGCAACGGTTTCTTCAACCCATCAGCAACGTTGTTCTTCAGCTTTGCAACGTTTATCTTCATCTGCAACGGTTTCTTTAACCAATTTAGCAACGTTGTTCTTCATCTTTGCAACGTTTATCTTCAGCTTTATTGTAACAGTTAATTTGTAACAACATAAAACGTTGCAGATCTCTTATTTTGTTATTTTTAGTTTTTTTTCTTCTTCTCAAGCATTTTTGAGTCATGTACTAATTTTTTGAGAGTTTTTTGAGCATGATGATACTAGTTTCATACTAGTATAAACATGGATGAAAACACATTCAAGCTAGGATGCAACCAGATTCATCATTGCTATTTTCGAATATTTTTTTTTCAATTTTATTTTAAACCAGGATGCAACCAGTTTCATCCTAGCTATTATTCGAATATTTTTATTTTCTTAGTTTAAAACAGGATGCATCCAGTTTCATCCAAGCTATTTTTTGAATAAATTTTTCTATTTTATTTTAATTCAGGATGCAACTAGCTATTTTCTTTCGGAATTTTCTTTTCGGAATTTACTATCAACGATGGATCTTGTTTTAAAGAGAATTTAAAATCCTTTCCAAAAATATAAGTTTTATTGAAATCGGATATATATTTTGAGAGTTATGAGTGTTTTTGTGATTTTTTTTAAAATTGGAGAGAGAAAATATAAAAAAAAGACTATAAAAGGGAGGGTTATAATTGTCTAAATTCTTATGTTTCCATTCCACCCATCCACTAAAACCATAAATTAGGAAATCTTGGACAATAGATCTATTTTCTGTTAAAAATTATCTCACGATCCAGATTTTCTATCGAACAAGAATTTATATATAAATAAATTATATTATGACCAAAATCTACCTTATGATCCAAAATTCCTCGTTAACATCTAATCGCTAAAAGAATGCCCCTTGATCCCTAGGTTGTTACTGTGATTAGTGATCCGAAACCTGTCGTGTGATCCAAAATGTGCTCAACGATCCCTACAACAAAACATTAATACCCTGATCCTGTGCTACCCAATGTGTACTGAATGATCTAAAATTTGACGGCAATCCAAAATTTACCCAATGATAACGTATAATTACCATCTGGTGCCCATAAAGAAAGGCAATGTGATGAAGCATCATCACAGGCAAGGACATGCCTAACAAAGGGCTAATTTAGACTGTAGTCCGTCTCTGTTCTGACCCAATAATATTTTAATATAGGAATTTTGTAAAATTTTAGTTTTATCTTATCCATATTAAGCATTCCAGTTCACTTAATATATGTTTGGTCTAAATAGATTCTAGACTATTTATCTAGAAAGTCAATCCATGTCAGCAGTGGGTTTGACGATGGATTTAACCGGTGAATTGAGTAGAATTATTGATAGTTTATTTAGGAGATCATTTTTAACCCATTTAATATAGATTTTTATTTAAAAGCTAAAAAAAATTCTTCTTAACATAATTATTTTTTATTTTTTTTCTTTTGATTATCAATTTCTTTTCACGATCACTTTTTGTTATTGATTTTTTTTCACGTTCATTTTTACATCAAAATAAACTGCTAACTATCTAATTCATTTTAAAATATTTATCACAGTCTTCGACCACTTCCAAATTAATGATAATCCAATCCTACTAAATAAAGAATTTTGGGTTCGTCCCTGATCACAGGATGGATTACCATTGCATGAACAACACACTCAATTACTAGGGTAGTGGTCCGGAGTCTTCGTAATTTTAATTTACAGATGAAATACAATGAAAATATATTGATTAATTAAGTATAAAGTTGAAGGGTTCCTAACTCACTAATAAACTTTACAGTCATAGTCAAGAACACACGCAAAAGTGAATAAGGAGTATGCAAGTCTTTCCAGAGAACAACCTAAAACACCATGAGTAATATGCAAGAAAACAAAGAAATGATAGAGATGGAATAGAAAAGAGAAAAAATTCAAAAAAAAAAAAAAAAAAAAAAAAACCTTTAATAAGAAGAGACTAGAGATAGAGGTGTTGGATGTAAATCTAATCAAAAGATGTAACCAAAAAACAAAAACAAAACCCCCTAAAAAGAAGTTCCCACTATCCATCTATCTTTATACGTCTATCTATATCTATATGTGTGCCCATGTGAGAACTCAATAAAAAGTTCCTTTATTTTTCCCTCTCAAACATATTTATGACCATGACTATCTGAGTTGTTTAAATTTTTCTATGGAAAAAAGAAGAAGAATAAGGCCATGGCCATGAGATATTGCTAGGTGACTTGTGAATCTTGCGATTGACTACTGGTTGTGGTGGTAGAGAAATAATGGTGGCCCTTATGATGTATATATCAATACACATTCGTATTCCCACTTTGTTTCACAATGAGAAGGATAGAAAGCAACCCTTAGTTTGCATTGTCTTTTGCATATCAGAGGGAAAAAAAAAAAAAACTCGACCCACTCTTTGAAAAGACAACATGCAGGCCACTTCTTTACTAAACCAAGCCTTAGTTTCTCTACATATAAAAGAAGAAAAAGAAAACCCAAAATCTTTGGCTTGGTACATCGCTCATGGCCGTCCTAAGATTCCATTCTTCCTCTCTGGATAATGACATTATTGCTTTTTCAATATCTGTAACTCTTTTTTTCTTTCTTTTTTTTAATTTATTTATTTTTTTGGTTTGAATGCAGTAGTTATATATAATATCTAGGCGTGATATCACTTCAATGTATACATAACACCAACTCCATTAGTAAATTATCATCAATTAAAATTCAAATATGAAGCTGTTGATTGTATTAACCAAATAACCTTCTAATCATGTTTTAAGTTCTCGGTAACGATCTAATCAAACAGACATAAGAATGAAATTGTATTCCTGAAAAAGTGATACCATTCGGTTCAACAACAAACATGTTGGTTTAATCTTGACCACCCCATCTCTACAAAACAAACATGCAACCATATAAATATAATGAAAAAGCCTCACAGTACCAAAATTCACTTGACTTATCTGAGACTACTTGACTTAATTCATTTTTAAGAAATCCAAAACAAAACAAAGAGCGCAAAAAAGCCTCTATATAAAAAAAGGATGATAATAATAACAATAATAATTTTAATAACAGTTAAAAAGAAAATGAACACAAAAAAATAAAAATAAATATAGAGATAATCAAAGTGTGAATTTTTGTTCTACAATCACCAAAACTCTCTCTAAAACCCTATCATTTTTTTCTGTTTGTGATTGAATTACCTTAAAAATACTCGGTTTCCATACCAATTACCTTGTGTGATAAGAGTGATTCTACGTGACCGAGAGAAACTTTAAATTTTCTCCAGTGGAATTAACCCTAAGGCTTCCAAGCAGAAGCCCATACAACAGGCTGATCTTTCCAAGCCAAAAAAATTCCAGCATGATCAGAATTTTGAGTCATAGACCATCCTTCTTTGTACCTTCTCAATAGTGCCTTAACATCATCTGAAACCTCATCACTATAACCAAGTGAATTAAACCCAGTGGCGCGTAATCTATGAGACCAACGCGCAGCTGATTCTCTTCTCTCACTTGATGCACCAATTGGACATGCCAACAGATCGACTAATGCTCTTCCAGCTACTCTTTCTAACATCAACTTCTCATTACTTGTTTTTGTAAAACTCTCATCTAATGCTTCAAAATAAACCCTAAAGTATCTCAAACTTTCTTGGAACCCTTTCACAAACTCAATCCCATCAACACCAATATCTAAATCAGCTTCTTCTTCAACCACCGTAATGATCTTTGGATTTAACGTGCGAAAAGCCGATAAAACAGTGTTACGCTGATTACCAACGTCTCCGATGGTATGTAACGTGCCGTTGCAGTTAATGGCTAATGCTTCATCATCTTTTAAGTCTAATTCAGGAATGAAACTTAACTCTGATAAATCACCAGAATGATGGATTACATTGAACTTAAATGGTACTCCCATAAGTCGTGCAAACTTTTCCATTCGCGTGCCGATTTCTTTCATGACTCTTTGAACCGCTGCGGTACCCACGGCACTAGAAATGATGGTGGTTAAACGTAGATGCGGTGTATCATCAGTACGTGTAGCTAATGCTTCTAACAAAGTAGGCCATTGAGTACAATAAGTATTACTAATATCAATTATATGTAATTTAGATTCACCTTCAAAAGCCTCCATGATGGCACCATTTGAAGCTACATGACCAAAAGTAGTCCATGGACTAACTTCTTGAAACTTGAGCACCACCTTTCGTGTCGATTCAAACGAACATGTTTTCTCCGATGCAGATCTTAACGTACGATAGCAGCGTTCTCCAGAATCAGTCATACGACAAAACAAAGCTTGTAGAAAGTAAGAAGCTAGTTTCTGATTGGTATCACCATATGGTGAGCTAAGTTCATTAAGCATCCACATGAGTTGCTGTACACGGTCCTTGTTTCTATCGGCAATAGCACGTGCAGTTTCGACAAGTAAATTACATGACCATTTGTTAGTTGATAAGTCGAGAGAAAGATCTTGCAGAATTGGTTGCTGATTTTGGTAGTTGATGAACTGATTCTCATGAGATGAAGTAGTGCTAGTTGGAGTTTGTTGTTGTTGTTGATGGTGATAAGCAGAAGAAGGTGAAGGATAGAGATGTTGTTTAGCAGCAGAAGAAGAAGAAGAGATATTGTCTTCATCCATGAAAAAGTTGCTGCATTCTTCTTCTTGAATACTAGAATAGTTTTGGTAGCAGTGAGTATTACGGTTAAAGCTTTGTTTGGAGTTAGAAGATCTAGAAGTAGTAGAAGTAGTTCTAGTTGAAGCAATAGTAGTAGAAGTATTGATAGATTGGTCAGATTGTTGAAGACTAACTAACCTAAACAAAGTATCCATTTAACCCACCAGTACCACAATGACCATCAAAAATATTACTAGATGCTGTGATGACTTTGTTGTGTGGTGGTTGTTATATAAAAACAACCCTTTTCTTTTCTTTTTTTTTTCTTTTTTAAGGTATTGGTTTTGGTTTTGGTTTAATGAGTAGTAGTAGTAAGAAGTAGAATTGTGTCTGAGTGGTAGAATTTTTGTAATGTGAGTAAGAAACAGTGAAGAAGTATAAAAGAGAGTTGTAAGAGAGGAGGATCTTGGGATTGGATTTTAGTTGTTTTTTTGTTTTTTTTACAGTGAGTGATGAGATAGGTGGTGGAGGGTGGAGGAGGGAATCTCTGGTGCCTTGCTTTTGGTGTAATCGATGAGAAATGAGTGGGTTTGCCTTTCTTTCTTTCTTTCTTTTGTGTTTTTATTCGTTTTTTGAGAGTACTACTACTTGTTTTATAACAAGGATTGACTGATGTAGTAGTAGTAGTGTAGTGTAGTGTATAGATAGAGAGGTGGTGGCAAAAGAGAAGGTCTCATCACTAAATGGAATTCAATCTGACACACTAGACTATAAGGTGTGTTGGGTTTGTCTGCTTCTTGTTTTTTAGGCTGACTCGGGGTTTTATAAAATCTGACCTAATCTGATCAGTGCTCTCAAATTGCAATTTTGGCGAAAAAAAATTCAAATTCTCCTAGTCTCATAAATTAACAGTATGAAGGTGTAAAATATTTGATTCACTACTCTATCGAGATTTAAAATTATCAATTATGGCTTAAAAGTTAAATCCAAATCATTTATAATCCAATATAAATAAAAAACTGTTATTACGTGTTATATAATTTTTTTTTATCTCTTAATAGAATTTAGGTATTGACGAATCTCGAATTTCACATGGAGATCTATGATCACAACTCACAAGCAAATAAGTTAATTTTTTTTTCCTAGTCCAAGGATAGAATTCATCTGCAAAGTCAAGTGAGTGAGTCAGATTGACAAAGGTCTGTATCACAGGCTAAAAAAAAATATAAAATGAAAATAATAAGGTGGAGATGTGGGGGGATTAGCTTTTTGAGTGGGAGGGAGCAGGCGTGCCAATTGGGGTTTGGGAGAAGGGAAGAAGGGAAGAAGTAGAGAGAGGGACGTCAGAAAAGAAGGTGTCGGCGTGCATCATCCATCATCAAATCCACCACTTCCTCCTAATCCTACCACCACCAACAACCCATTTTCATATTCATGTTTTGCCTCCTAATCACTATTCAAACTCTGTCAAAAAAATATTCACTTTTTCTTACATAAATATAACCCCATACGTGTAATCATCATGTTTCTAATTTCTTACTTTAAAAATTAACTAATACCATGATAACAAAACAACATTATTATTATTATTATTATACTAAGTCTCCAAATCCAAGGAAAATGCTTTCTCATTCAGGCAGGCCTTCTACTTTTTGTAACTCCTAAAACATCCTACACTAACTATACATATAGTACTGTAACTAGGTGATCATTTGTTCTTAGTTACCTCAACAAATCTTTCTTAGGATTACCTATATGGGTATATGCAAGATGAAAGTTCTACTCATGAGATTTGAGCCATTTTGACCCTTTTCTTAGGTAGGTGTATGCAAGATGAAACACAAGAGTGGGGCATGGTTCTTGTAGATAGATTTCAATGTGGGTGCGATTTCATTTTGAATCAACTAGGAATTGTTTTTTCTTAAAGATGAGACCAATTATAGATAGTTTGGTTTTTTATTCTTCTTTGTTCTGTTTACCCATTTTCTTGAGCTTCTTAAATATTCTGGGGGTATCCATTTTTTCAATGATTATGGAAAATTCCATGCTTGGATTGTTTGTCCCTTCTCCAAGAATATGGTATTGAAATTTGTTCCTTGAATGTCATCATTCATTGTTGTCAAAGGAGGAAGGAATGTCCTTTCCTTGGCCAATCTTTCAATCCAAGGAAACCCCTAATAACATCAATACATTTGTCTTATGTAAGGGTATTTTAGTCACTCTCAAGAACAATGAGAGGACGGATAGTTTGTCTTCTTTTCAACTAATTATTGCTTAACTAATTTCATCACCTAAACCTATGAATTAAGAAGTGAGCCACTAAGAATATATGTTAAATCATTTTTTTAATCCTTTAATTGGTGTTTTGATGGATAAGTAGATAACCACACGCACAATGGTTTGTTAATTAAGAAAGTTTTCCAAGTGTTTGGAAGACTAATTTAGTTGGTCATTTAGATGAAATGTCATCGCCTTTCAACAAAAACAATTCAAAATTTTTATTCTCCCCAATCTGAAGTTGACATTACAACCATAGCAGTTTAGGTCCTTTAGATAAATCGTCCAAATATAAATAGGGGTGAGCATGAACGGATTTTTATCTCATCTGCATATAACCTAATTCATTATGGATTTTAAATTTAATATTCGCATCCAATAGATTTACATCTAATGAATGCATAAATGGATCGATTGGATGCAGATGATCCAATGTATTTGTTCTATAATTAAAATTTATAATAAATTTTTTTATATTTTTTAATAAAAAAATAGAGTAGTCTGCACAAAGTACATCTACTCAATGTAAACTACATTCTGGGATGCAGGGCTAGAGGTAGCATCATGCAGAGATCCCTCATTTACATACAAAATACTACAAATATCAGTGGTATCGATCGACTGAAGAGTGCTAATTGCAACAGATTGTGACCTTTCCAGTTTAAATTAGTAAGGACTCTAGAATTAACAGCTAACTTAGTTAAACCGATTGTCATCTTATCTTGATGGTGCCCCACCTTGATAAGATTTCCTAGAACAAAAACAATGTCTTCAAAATTACCATCTCTCATTTGGTGGAATTCAAGATTAAATCTGCCTTGCACTTCATTCATATAGACTTCCTCTATCGCAGCAAGAGTTGCATCATCCTGAGCTTGAAAACCTATATTGGCATTTTGTAACTCTTTTCCAAACTTCATGACTAAAACAGCGCCTCTCCTGACTCTGTCTTCTTCAGAGGTGTAGTCTTTGAAGTTTCTTGCTCCCATATAGTTCCCTGAGAAGGACATATCAACAAGAGAAAAATTAATATAAAGATAGTTGTTATTGTTAGCTTCCCTGGAGTAAACATTCAAGATGCTGATAATTATATTAATTTCAAAAAAAAAATATGTTGACTGATAAGCCTTTCTCTAATGAGCTGAGATTCATTGTTGTAGTAGATATTATTCAGAATATGAATGGGGTTGTGAATAACTCTACTAAAGGAGCAAAGATGTAGTATGATATTATTAGCTGTAGAGAGAGTATTAGGGGTAAGCTTGTTGAATATGCAATCACATCTGGCTTTCCATATGAACCAACAAGTAGTGGCATAAGTAGGAACCCAACTGCTGAGAGGGAAGTAAGGAGCAAACCACTTGTTGAGCCAGTCCATGAAGGATATAAAGTTTTGAAACACCTGATGTTTTTCCCCAAACAAATTAGTCCAAACAGAGGAAGCAAAAGGGCAGGATATGAGAGTGTGGGTAATCTCTTCCTTGGCACTTCTGCAAAGATTGCAAATAGAATCAATATAGCTGAGGATGATGGCAGTTTTTACATTGGTTGGGAGAAATTCCATGAGCACATTTCCAGATGAAGAGTTGAATTGCTGGTGAAGTATCAAATTTCTAAAATTTATTCCAAGCTTTGTTGACAGGGTCATCCTTATACATTTTAGATATCTGCTTGTTATATAGAGATTTGGAAAAAAAAATTCCTTTGTCATTCAGGCTCCAGAGAATAGTGTCTTCCTCATTGATGTGAGTAGTAGTATCCTGAATAGCAAGTTCATCCTCCATACTGAACCATAGAGTAATAGAGGCAATATCCAATTCACCCCTGGTGTTCATGAGCTGGTTAACAATGATAAGATCAGTGGGACAATACCGAGGTTTAATCAAAATGTTAACTTGATTATTTATCTATTTATCTTCCCAAATGTGAATTTTTATGCCTTTTCCCACCTTCCATTTGTAATAGTTTTGAATATTTGCCACTCCCTCTAGGATGCCCTTCCACATACAAAAATCACTTTCCTTATGGGTAGTATTCATCCTGATCACCTCTTGCCCAAAAAAATGAGCAGCTTTCATAGTGGTAGACCATAAGGAATCAGGTTCAGAAATGAGTCCCCACACAATTTTTATTATCATAGCAGAGTTGAATTTTGTTCCAAATTTCTGAAACCCAGACCCTCTAATTCTTTAGGTTTGCAAACAGAATCTCAGGTTATGTAGTAGATACCTTTAGGCTTTTCAGGATCTTTATTCCAGAAGAAATCTCTTTGAATTTTGTTCAGGTCTTTGCAAGTAGCTTTGGAAAGTTCGAAGCAGTTAATTTGAAAGGTACTTGAAGTAGATATGACATAATCTATCATAGTAACTCTGCCAATGAAAGTCTGAATTTAAGCTTGTCTATACAAGGTTTGAAATCCTGAATTTTGTTTTTATTGGTGAAAAGGAGAGAGCCAAAATATTTATCTTTAATATCAATCTTTTGAACTTTCATGTGATTACTTATCCTTTTAGCTATATCAGAAGCAGTATTTTTGCTGAAGAAAATCTCAGACTTAGAAAAATTAATCATTTGACCAGAAGAGCTACTTAATTCAGTGAACACCTGCACCAGATTCATGGATTCCTGCATATTAGCTTGACAAAGGACCATACAGTCATCATCAAACAATAAACGACTGATAGGAGGAGCTTCAGAGCATAATTTAATACCATAAATCAAACCCAACGGCTCATCATTATAAAGACTTCTTGACAGTGTCTCCATACAAAGAAGAAAAAGGTAGGGGATAAGGGATCACCCTGTCTTAGGCCTCTAGAAGGTTTGAAGAATTTCCCAGGAGAACCATTAACCAGGATTGCAAGATTAGTAATAGAAATACATTGCTTGATTAGATTGCACCATTTAGTATCAAAGCCCATTTGAGACATGATGGCCATCAGAAAACTCCAGTCAACTCTATCAAAGGCTTTAGCCATATCAATTTTGATTCTCATGATTCCTTTGTCACTTTTTTTTTCCAGTTCTAGTATTCATGTGATGAAGCAGCTCATAGGCTATAACAATATTATCAGATATTTGTCTTTCATGAATAAAAACAGTTTGGAACGGAGAAATGAGCTTGGGTAGAAGGGGTTTGAGTCTTTGAGCTAGAAGTTTGGAGATGATTTTATAAGTGGTATTGCATAAGGATATGGGTATGAAATGGGCAGGAGAAGTAGGATTGTCAATTATAGGTATGAGAGAGATAAAAGTAGAGTTCATTTCCTTTAGGATGAAACCTTGAAAAACTTTTGAACCATCTCCACAATGTCATCCCCAATAACTTCCCAGTTAGCTTGAAAGAATTTTAGGGGGAAGCCATTTGGATCAGGGGCTTTGTCTCCATCCATACTGAAAAGAATGTTTTTTATTTTCAAAGCATCTAGAGTATGCATAAGATTGGCATTTTCAATGTTTGAGATGGTTTTGGGTATGAGGTTTATGATATTTTGGTTCATATTTATGGGATCAGCAGTAGCCATGCTTTCAAAATGAGAAGTGAAGCAATCAGATATTTCAGTACTGCCAGAAAACCAAACCCCCATATTGTTCTGAATGGAGTCAATCATATTTCTTCTCATTCTTTTCTTGGTGGAATCATGGAAGTATTTAGTGTTTCTGTCCCCAAGTCTAATGAATTGATCTCTAATTTTGGTTTTCCAAAATTTCTCATGTATGTTTTTCCAATGATAGATATCTTTTTTTACATCTTGAATAGCAGTTCTTATGGAAATATCAAAATTATTTGAAGTAATCCAATCTAACTTCTTAATGCATTCTTCCAAATTAGTTTTGATGTTCCTATAAACTTCTTTATTCCACAGTTTGACCTTGACCTTGACATCTTTGAGTTTTCTAGCTATGATGAAAGCAGAGGAGCCTGAGTGTCTTTTCTTCCAACATTCAGAGATAATGTCTTTGAACTCCTAGTGGTCAAGCCAAGGACCAAAGAATTTAAAAGGGATCTGACCAGACTTCCAGCTAGGATTGGTGTTGAGAATGATAGGATTGTGATCAGATCCAATGGCAGAGAGATTAGAAATGGTAGAATTGGGGTATATATCAAGTCAATGTTCATAAGCAATCCCTTTATCAAGTCTTTTTTCAGTGAAAAGATTCCCAGTTCTTCTATTAGTCTAAGTGAAAGGACATTCAGTATAACCAAGGTCATTTAACCCCAACTCCTAAATTTTATCTAAGAAAACATGTTTTAGTAGAATCAATAGGATGCTGACTAAACTTTTCATACTCATGAAGGACAAAGTTAAAGTCACCCATAACAAGCCAAGGCAAGGAATTATTAGTGAAGATATCAACAATCCTTTTTCAGGAATTTAGCTTATCCTTAATGGTATAGGGCTACCGTAGTAGCATGTAAATAACCAAGGATTACCATTAACAAGGTTGATAATGTCAATGATGTGGTTGTTGGAGGAATCCACAAAAGAAATGTTGATGTTGGATTTCCAAGCAAAAGCAAGACCATCAGCAGTACCAATGGTTCCCTTGGGTTCAATAAACCAAAATTGGTAACCCCTATGTTACTAAGAATAGATCTAAGATTCACGGATTTTTTTTTTAGTCTCAGAAAGAAAAACAATACCAGGATTCTGTTTGTTAAGGATGGCATTAAGATATCTATTAGTGTTATGTTTTCTTATACCTTGGCAGTTCCAAGTCAGAATAAAAACAAATTACCAGAAATAAGAGATTCTAGGGTAGGTGAAAATGATAATATGGTAACCATGGTAAGAGTAAGTACCTCTATTATGACTAGACATGATATGAGAAGAATAAGTAAAACCAGAAAGTTTCATAAGGTTATGCATATTATTCTGAATTAAATGCAAGAGCAGATTAAAATAGAGCAACATTACCTCAGCCTGGATTAGTGGGTTAACTCCCTCAAGAATGCTAGTAGTCATGTTGACAGGATCATCCTCTTCCATACCATGTTTCAAAGTTTTTTCCTTGTTGTTGTTATGGGCAACATAGTCTTTGATCTTCATGCTTTGATCACCATTTACCTCCGGGATCTGGTTCTTCCTTTTTGACTCAGTGCTCAATGGTTCATGAAGTACCAACTTTTTCTTATTTTTCATTTCCAATTTCATTCTTTCTCAAGAAGTTTCTTCTGGTTGTTAAAGTCCCCATTGATTTGGGCTTGGATAACAACTAAAGAAGGTATATCTGGGAATGGAATGGGGACAGAAAGAGGGACTTTAGGGAATATGGCTTGAGGGTTGATGACTTCAGTGTTGAAAATTCCTTTATTCTGGTTTTAGAGACGAGCCACAGTCTTAATATTGACATTTTCCTGAGTCATATCCTTAATTTTGCTTCCAGCAACAAGGTTCCTATGTTTCCTTTGACAAGCCAGAACCTCAGTGTTGTTAGTTTGGATTTCTCCCACAATAGGGTTCTGAAGACCTGCCTTAAAGATAATGTAATCTTCAAGGACATCAAGCTCCATCGTGTTATTAGAAAGAATTACTTGCCTTTGAGCATTCCTCATTTTGATAGCAAATTCTCCAGCAGCATCCTTATCAGAATATGTCCTTGTTTTGATCCTTGGAATGGGGCTTGAAGTTGGGGTATTGATGTGATTGGGGGTAGGGGGAGTAAGGTATATTAGAATTTGTATGTTTTTCACAGATAACCCCAGGACGATCCAAGATTCTACACACCTTACAGAATTGAATACCATTCAGAGCAAAAGCAAATTCAAGCCAATGAGAAACAATGGGAGTTTCATAAGCTTTTATATCATACTTCAAAGCACTAGTAATGTTAATATTCAGAAGAATTTACATATTTTTTTCATCACTTTCTCTTCCATAAGGTTTTCTTGCCTCTTGAAAAAATCATGTTGTTCTTAGAATGTTTCTTATGTCAGGAATAATGTGAGAAGGGATTCTTTTCACAAGAACCCAAATTTTGTCAGCATAGAAATTTGCTTCATCTACAAAATCAGGACCAACATAAGGTATTTCAGTGAGAACAATAAGCTTACCAAAGATTCCTTTAGTTCCCCGTTGTCTAAGGATCTTGTAGTCATCAATACTTTCTAATCTGATTAAGTAATAATTTCTCATTTTTTTCCATTATTCCACAGCAGCTTCTCTTCCGAGATCCCATTTATAGTTGATAAATCTAGAAATGTTTCTAGTATCATAAGAGATTTTACTGCATAACCTACCAATAAAACACCATTTCCAGTTGACCTCTGATGTTATTTTAATATAGTGGTAAAAAGAGGGTTCGTTTCTCGAACTTGTGAAGGTAATGATTTTAGAAAATAATGGACTAAACCTAAACTAATAAAAATCAGGAAAATAAACTAGAGAAGATTTTTAGGAAATATGGAGAAAACTAGGAATCAGGGTTCAGTTATTTCTAACAATTTATGTGATTAATCATGTAATTCTTTTTAACAATTTAATTCAAGTTTGCCAAAAATATATTTTCTAGAAGAATAATTGTAAATCCTAAGCATGGTAGATCAAGAGTAATTAACTAAGCATGACCCATCAAAAGAGAACACAACTATTTAATAAAAACCATTTTTTTTCTAATTTAAATCCATGCAAATAATAATAAAAGAATTATAAATAATTAATTAAAAATAGACTTACCACATAAAATTGAGAGAAAAACCTCCTCATCATCCCAGTAAATATACTTAGCTCATGGTGAAGAAAACTTGCTCAAAAGATCTTTTCATTGCTCAAAATATTGATTACAAGGTTGAATAACGGTGCAACAGCTGAACAGACGCGTTTATAAGTGTTACAGAACAAGGTACAGCCGTTGCAAAAGGCTAAGGCAAAGATAAGGGGGAAAGAAATTTGGGAGCTAAGGCAACGCAACAGCAACACTTGAAAGTGTTGCTGTGTCTTCTTCTTCGGCAGCGATGGGATGAAGAACGCGGTCACCGACAGTGACCGGTGCAGCAGCAGTTGGCCGGATCGTGGGTACTTCCGGCCACAATTCCGGCGACTCCGAAACTTCAATTCTAAGCTCTCTCCCCCATTCTTCTTCGCTTCTCTTGGTATATATAGGCTCTAAGGATCCTTGTGAGTCTTCTAAACCTAATAGAACTCCTTAAAACACTCCCAAATTCATCCAAATCCGAATCAAAGTATAATACCCTTTTTCCGGTGAAACTCGGATTTGGGGCTATTTTTCCGGCGTAAACCTCCAATTCTTCACGTGTTTAATCTTGTATAGACCTCTAGTATATTGTGTATCAATTTGGGAGCAAAATATTCCAAAAATTACATGAACCAAAGTAAGCAGTAGAAATTCCGTCCCGATACGACTGGCAGTTGACTCGGTCAACTGGGGTTGACCGAGTTGACTCAGGTTTGACCCGGTTTGACCCGAGGGTGCCCCTTATCCACTTCTAGGGTGCCAAATAACACTTGTCCTTGGGTGCCTTTATCACTTTTTGAGCCAATTTTTCCACAAATCTTTATTCTTCAAATGTACCTACAAAAGCATAAAAACACGTAATAGGCACAAAATCGAACACTAACTCACTAGAAATTAAGGTGCAAATTAGACACTAAAATGTGTCTATCAACCTCTTTTTTTGGCAGAAGCTTATCCGAGTTGATGAAAACCTTGGAGGAAATATCTTTAGGAATATTCAGAGAGGAGTTCATTTGGTTGACTAGGCTAGCAATGGATTCCTCATATTTTGAAGAAGAAGAGGAAGCCGTAAAAAAGAGATTTAAGTTTTTGTGATACTTTTGAGTGACTTTCAGGTTGAGATGAATGAAGCAGTTTAACCAGAAATTTTAGTAACTTTACTATCAAAATTTCTTGAAACAACTTTGATAGTAAAGTAAATCACGGGTTTAATAGAGAACATGTCCCAAAAACCTTCAAAGAAAAAAAATTGATTATAAGTAGTTCTGCCAATGGAAAATTGCCATAAAATTTTTAAAGTACAGACCCATGTGCCCAAAATATAGTTAAACTTTGACTTAGGATCTAGCCGGAGGTTGGGGTTGGGGATGACTACTAGCAAACTCTTGAGGGAATGCCTGCAAAACCATAAAAATACCAAGGATAAGGTGAGAGTATTTAAAAAAGGTGGTAAGGAAATACCTGAGTATATACTTTTGTCTATCAGAGTGGTGTTCTGATACTTTGTTAACTAGGTCAGCAAAAGACATTTTGATTATGGTTAACGTTCTTTTCCCTCCTCAAATATATATATATTTGAATATTTTTCATTGTTAAAACTTTTTGGTAATACCATCTTGGGCTTTAACCTGCAGTAAGACAGAGTACTAAAATTTTTAGGGGTAACAGGCCCACTAGTAATATTCAGCTCCTTATTTATTTGAGTGTTGGAGCCACTAGAATACCACCAGTTAGCCATGCCTAAATCCAAGTGTAAATAGTTGCCAGAATTAGTAGTTACTGAGACTTGTTCTTTAGGGATAAATAAAACTTGTATATGGTATACGCAATTGGGGTAAAAATGATAATCATTGTGCCTAACATAGGTGTGGCATTTAACAAAAAAAATCCCAAGCCAAACTCCACCAAAATCACCATGAAAGATAATGAGGCAATGTCCCGTCATGATGTCCATGCTGCAAGCGTTTCTACAAAAGCGACATAACCCACCAGTAGGGTTATGATGCCTAGTAGTAGCCAAGCGACGTGAGTGACAGAAGCAGTTGCAAACTTTAATAGCCTCAGTATTTTGCACAATAAACCAAGCTGCAAAAAAATGGTTAAGAGAGATTGGGGTAGATGAAAGGGAAGTTAAAGCCTTTTTATTTATTTTAATCTCTCATTTACCTCTTTTCTTGCTTCTGTTCATCTTCCTCATTCCATTCCTTAAGTCAAAAACTCTACAGATATCGATAGGTTTGAGATTGTTTATCAAACACAAAGATAAAGAGAAGGCATGGTAGCAATATTGTTCATTGACGATCATGAAGTTTGTTTTGAAATGTCAGAATTGCTGTTTGGGGAAGAATTTTTCACTAATTGGAGATGGAGAAAAGTGATGAAGATGATGGGTTTATCGATGTTACACCATATAAGAAGAAATTGTTATGCGAATGATGCAGGATAGAAGGGATAGTCATGGGTTCTTTCGGGATCAATTTGATCAGAACTATTTCTATGATGTGCAGATTCTTGAGCCACCAGAATATGCCCCATATGTCCATGTTCATGTTTATTATGATCTTACTTCTGACAGAGATAAAATGTCTTTTATAGTACCAGCCTTGCATGAGGTGAATAGGCTTCCAGGTATGACTCACAAGGTAGCGAAAATATACAAGATTAAGGGTAAAGGAATAGTAAAAGAGGAATGAGAAAGTTCTAGGGTTAAGAAGATACTTGCTTCCATATTTGAGTATAATGTTAGACAGAGATGGATTGGTTCTTCTAGAATGGGTGCTGAAGGATATGGAGCAGATATGGTGGATCCTGGTCAGCCACTTGTTTTTGTAGGTTCTCTTAATGGTTGGTTTAGGGTCGCTGGATTTGCAGTTGCAATTGATGGTGGAAATGCAGCAATGTCCAACAGATTTGTTGTTGGAGATGCTGTCATAGGCTACCAGGCTCATGCCCGAACAAAGAAAAATCTCAAATTCCTCTGCGTTATTGCATCTCTGGCTCCAGGGTATCCACCTGCACAATAAAGGGCAACATACAACAAAGATCCAGGAAGAGGAAGTAGTGTACCTCGGCAAATAGAAGAGAATCCTCCTGAAAATGCAACCAAAGAGGAGCAAGAAACAGCAGTGGTAGTGCCAGGAACACCAACAACACCAGGGGCCAATGGCACCATTCCCATGACTCCCCAACCCCCATCTGGAGCTCGAATTACTCAGAGGGCTAAACGTAAGATTGAGAAAAGTTTTGCTCCAGTTTCTAGCAGAACTCGAAGCCGCACCAGTAAACAATGACTTTCCAGGTCTCCAGTAAATGCATAAAGGTAAGGTATTTCCAGAAACAGTGAAAGTTATTTGGTTTGTTAAATGTTTAGGGAGTGTGAAGCATAAAACAATTTTATTTTCATTTTGGCAATGTATAAATTCTATATTGATGCTCTCTCTAGCAGAATCACATAGGATGTGAAAGCTGGGTAATAATATTTTGGGTTGTGAGTTTAATAGCAGTTTACTTTTGGTATGTTTTTTGAGTCTGAAGTTGTGGTTGAGGTTGTGTTTGAGCATGGATTCATTAGAAGAAACATCAGAGCTTCTAAACGCCCCTTTGAAAATTTGATATTTATGATAATTTCCTTCCCAAAATAAGAGAGCGAGACTATTTGTACCTGTTTTTCTGATATATTTACCAGCATAAATTAGAGTAGAAGGTGGTAGTCTCCTAAGAGGGAAATAAGATATATTGGTTATGGTTGCTGGTTTTTCTCGAACAATTAGGTTGATTCTTGCAATGAAATTGCATTTTTCGGTAACATAGTTGAACTTTGAAGAGATGACAATAGTGATTTCTGTGATGTTCTTTGTGATTCATATGGTAGTTGTAGTGATGAATTTTGGTATTTCTGTGATTTCTTCTTCCAAAACTTGTTGAGATTTGGTAAGGGTCTTAGTGGTGTTCTTAGTAATTGTGTTAATGTGATTATTATCTTTTGAATTCATAGCTTGGATGAGAGATTCATGATAATTTCGACGAGGAACTAGTCAGAAAAATAGCCATTAGAGAGAATAGAGACTTCAAACGGTTATAAAAACGGCTAATCTGAGGAAATTTCAGTCATCAAAGGAAAAAAAGAAAGAGAGAAAAAGTTATTTCTAATAAAGAAATAAAACCAACAAAAACGACTTCTTATAAAACCTACACATCATATATATATATATATATATATATACCCTAAGAAAACAAGTCCTTGCAACATGCACCAAAAGTTCCCAAGTTACCCTACAAAGCACTCCCAAAAATACATTTTTTTACAGCTACTACCATCTTCACCATATACAAAAGTTCCAGAAAACTGACTAAAATCTATAAACAGATTCAAAATTTTTTTAAATATCCCTATATTTTCTAAAAATTATATAAGTGCCCTTAATCTAATGGGTCTGGAATCCACGTGTTCCGGACCAAATGTTCACCCCTAAATATAAGTATAAAATAAAAAGTTAAATGACTCATACAAGTCTCGAAACTATGATCTTCACACAATTAGCACAACGCTCTAACCAACAAAGCTAATAGGCCAAGTCATGTTGATATGGGGTATAATTTTAACTTTGAATTCAATAAGAAAGAAGGCAGAGAATTGTATCGTTGTCATGATAGATTGCAGACGTTCGATGATAATGTCATGCTGATGGAATCATTTTCATTTTGGAGGATATCTTTTTATTATTATTATTTTGTTCTGCTCATTATCTTCTCTTTTTTTGTGTTTGAAGACATGTTGGTTGGTGCTTTTGAGGTCCCCTCGCTCACTTACTGGTTTTTGCTTATTAAAATGGACTATACTACCGGTTAATGCCAAAAGCATGTTTATTCCATGGGTGACTATAAACTTTAGTTTACTCAACATCTGATTATTAGGCCTAGAAAGATTTCCGACTTCGAGTGGACGTGACATTTCCACGGCAATTGACACACTTGACCTGTGCGTTCGGCATTAATCTTCTGTACTTGCCGTTAAGAACGATATTGACACACTTGACCGGTGTGTTCGGCATTGATCTTCTGTACTCGTCATTCGGAACGATCAAAATCAGTCTACATGGGAGCACAAAGATGGGGCCATGTCCACATCCACAAGATTAGAAGGTGTAGTACTAGTAGTAGTATGAAATAAGTAGATTTAGGATTTTGAGGTTTTTGTGAAAGCTATTAATGGGCTTGAAGCATATGGGGAAGAAGATAGGGAAAGCCTTCTAGGTGGTTTATCTCCCAAGTAATTGGGATGTATCTTGAACCACGGCACACGAACGAGGGCACTTATCACATTCTCTGTGTCAAACTCCTCCTGCGCAACACATTTGTACTCTGCCATTAAGGAAATCGAATTCACAACATGACCCTGGACTTTCATGGCAGACTCCTTTAGAACCTGAACAGTTATCGGAATCCCATGTTCTGCAATGATGCGTTGGACTATTTCCTTTAGAACCTGAACAGTTATCGGAATCCCATTTTCTTCAATGATGCATTGGACTATTTCCTTATCAGTAGTCAAGGAGATAAACAAATTAAATTTGGAGGCGCTTTCTTTAATTGATTTGCCCTTTTCTCGTGAAAAATAAACAAATTAATTCCCCGGCAAACTATAATCGAACCTCTCCAAAATGCGGGCCGTATTTACAGATAGTGTTGTTACACTTATAATAAGAAGTAAATAAAAAGGGACAACAGAGAAAAAGACTCTTCCCCTCCTTTGGGAACAACATTGAGCCTACCCACAACAAAACAAGCAAACTTCATTGCTAGTGTACAAAGTGGTGACAGTGGAAGGAACTCTTACCAGGATGAGAAGTTCTTAAATTCAACATTGGATACACCTACTTTCCTTTTCTTGGTGCTAACGTTTGCATCTGAGGCCATATCAGTAACAACAGCAGCTGCTTCAGCACTACTCCTTGCAGTCTTCAAATACTTGCCCACTCCGCCACCACCTGAAGCTGCTGCAACATCTGTTGATCCAGTGCCTGGATTGCTATACCAAGACCCCACCTTATCCTGATATGTATAAACACAACCAACACAAACCTATTAATCCTTGAAATGTTGATTAAAAATGTCTTCAAACACTCTAGCAACAAGGTGAAATGAAGCTTACATTGTCGTCATCAACAGTTTCTTTTTCTTTGTTCTTATCTTCTTCCTCCTCATCAGGTTCTAAATACGGATTGATGAATACCGAAACATTTTTAATTTTTATTTCTTCCTGCAAAATGTGTTGGACAGAAATGTTAGAAAGCAAGAAAAAGGCAAGTACATAAAGGTATGGACAGGTAAGGAATTTAAATTGAAATGCGGATAAAGGCCAGCTGAAGTTCATGAGAATCCAAATCATGCAAATTGCAAATAGATGCTGCAGACTCAATACAGTGTGAGTAATATGATTAAACCAATAACGCTTAAATAGGACAGCAAAGAAGAGACATATGCCACAACACTGCCGGTTAGTGCGTATTATATTTCTTTTTTAAAAGACTAGTAGCATCCATTTACTCTGTCAAGACTATAAAAGACAACGGTGACTGTTACAGAAGAACTTTCTTGTTACAAAGTCGTTTAGGTACTAGAAAAAAGGAGTACAGTTCAGCGTTAACGTTATATCAACAATCATGTGACAGTCAAGACAACCACTTTCCTGGATCTTGTATTCTATGAAGTATTGTTCACCGAAACAAATTCTTCCTCAAATGCTTGTTATAATGCATTCCAGGAGATCACATGTTAAATCTCAGCAATAAACAACTTACTTTAGTGAGTCACAGTTTATCTTTATTCAAAGAAGTAGGGTAGACTTACCAAAGGTTGGTCACTGTCATCAACAGGAACCTTCTCCATCATCGCAAGGGTAGTCAACCCACCCACAACTCCGCCAAAAACAGTATGCTTATAGTTCAGATGATTTGCGGACTTGTACAGTATAAAAAACTGAGATCCATTAGTATGAGGGCCGCTGTTTGCCATGCTGACAACCCCCCTGCCTGAGTGAAGCAATTTCGAGTTAATCTCATCGGCAAAAGGTTTCCCCCAAATGGATTCACCTCCTTTTCCGGTCCCAGTAGGGTCACCACCTTGAATCATAAAATTCCTACAAAGTAACAACGTTATGACTTCAAGAATAGTGGAGGGGTAAAAAAATACCAGAAAGCTAATGAGCAAATGCGGAAGGTTTATCCTATACCTTATGCTCCGGTGGAAAATAGTTCCATTATAGTAGCCACGTTCGCAGAGTGTGACGAAGTTCTCACACGCCCTGGGAGCTATATCACAGTGCAACTCAATGTTCAAGTCCCCATGTGTTGTATGAAGTTGAACATAGCCTTTCTTTTTAGGATTCTTCTCAACTTTTATGTATTCAAATTCATTCGTGGTAACAGGATCGTAAGAGGTCGATGTGAAAGATCTTGAAGCAGCACCTGTAGTGTAACGACTTTTTACCTGAAAATAACCAAAATACCTTCAAAAGTGAGAATTTTAAGGCTACTCAAGGAAAATAGTTTCAAGTTTACCATAAAATATGACTTCAAGTGTCATCCACAACAATCCCTGATATATCCCACATGGGAAATTCTGTAGGAAACTCCTGGATTCAATAGGCTTTTTCTAGCTAGCAGAATCTCAGAGACTAAATATGTGGTCATTAATTGTTGAATGCAGCTAAATTTGACCTATCACAAGTAAAGAGCACTAACCATTTTTGCATTAACAGGGGCTCGCTCACCAGCCTTGTGCATAGCTATTCGTGCAGCAGTCTTATCATCTGATGTAGCTCTGGCTGCTGCAGCACTTCTTCCATGAACAGAAGCAGATGCGGCATCAACAATACTGTAAGCCGGGGTGCCATCTCCGTTACTGCTTGATTTAGAACTCTCTTTGATGCGAGACCTTGCCAATAAAATATCAGCGAGAACTGCAGCTCTTTCATTCTGTGCTTTGCTACCACCTCCTCCATGCAATGCAGTTTCCCTGCCCTTCTCGGTTCCAAGTTCCTTCAACATTTGCTTAATATCACCCGAGGCATTTATGTTATAGGTAGGATCTTCACTCATTTTCCTCAATTCTGATAAGAACAAACAACACAAAGTAGTTATGATCAGATAAAAGACAAACAAGATGAAATGATTTGGACACCAACAAAGATACTAAAATAGTAATATTATCACTCACCTTCATCGTCGAGTTTCAGATTGTTCTTTATGTGATCAAATTCCACAAGGACCTTGCTATCTAGTGCATTTGGGTTCTGCAAAAACGAAATTAAAAAAAAAATCAAGTTTTATTTGCAATTATCAGCCCTTGTAAGAAAGCACCTCCAAAATTCTAGTGCATACCTGAATTGTAATCAAGTCATTCCTAGTAAATGGTTCGTCTGTGAGAAGTTCCTTCCAGTTTTTAGTTTTTATATTCAGTTCTTTAATGGCCTTCATAAGACATGAAAGTGTGGCGTTAAGGAAATAAAACAACGGGAAATACATCTTTCCCAATAAGAAAAGGTGACAAGATGATAGTAACAAAACTGAAACAAGTGACATACCTCATAACAGAACACATTCCCGGTGATCTTCACAGCAACTATGTGTGTAAACTCGGTAAAGACTTTATTCAAAACTGCGCAATGGTATTCTCCTAAAGTAACAAATATGAAAGTACTTCAGAGGCTAGCCTAATAAGAAACTCCATTGTAGAAGATGAGTGTTCATGCACAAATTGATGAAACTAAAGAAATTAACAGAAAAAAAGTAATAAGCACTGTAGAAGTTGATCTGGAAACTACTAAGATTATGGCTCTAATTAATAGAGAAGGCAGTCGTATGTCTGGTGAGTAGTAGCCAACACTGTACAGAGAAGGTATAAGATCTCAATG
The DNA here is from genome assembly GCA_023531435.1 of Papaver californicum. Classification (NCBI taxonomy): domain Eukaryota; kingdom Viridiplantae; phylum Streptophyta; class Magnoliopsida; order Ranunculales; family Papaveraceae; genus Papaver; species Papaver californicum. The sequence goes on along the minus strand of JAJJMC010024047.1, from coordinate 2,026,007 downwards.
TTCACCCTAAGCTAGTAGTTACTGAAACACAACTAACAACTACTTTTCATACATTAAGCATCAATCATTAATTGTTTGTTCATTGCAAAAAGTAACCTAAAGTACAACCAGATTCATGAGTAAACATGTCATATGCACAATATCAATATCCACAAAACAAGATCCTAACAGGAATAAAAAAATTGAAGCAACGGTATCTTACATTATAATTAACCTAAAATAAATAGCAACAAGCTTGAAGAGTTTAAAGTACACATTTCGATTGCTTAGTTCAAGTTATCTAAAATCACCTTCAAATTGTACAACTGACATAGCAACCCTTGCAACCGATCATTAAAGTATCTGAAATGGAATCAGCTCGTTCTAACATGATACCGATAAGGAGCTACGGACAAGCCTGCCTAAATCTTTGAAAAATTATAAAACCATTGGGAGAAGATATATAACATAAGACCATCAAGATATAAAGATTACATTGATCCATACATATAACCTTCCCAACTTTCCTAACTTGATCATATAATAAACAGGTATAAAACCATAGATGCCATCTTAGTACACTCGCAAATTGCCCATCGACTCACCAAAGACTACTAGAGTTTAGCAACGTTTCAAGTGACACTTAAATTCTAATCACACATACTGTAAAGTAACCTCACAGAATCAGAAGTAAAACATAAAACACAGGAAATTAACCGACCTTCAGAATTTTTGTGAAAAGTAAGTGGGATGAGATCTTCCTGGGCAAGCGGAGCACCAGTAACTGGATGTTTTCCATGTTTCTTAATGTAAGGAATAATATGCCTACAAAAATCGAATTCAAACAATTTGAACACAAATCAAAAGGGGATTCAGCATAAAAATTCAAAACTATACCCTAATTGAGAGAGCAGAGAGAAATACATACATTAAGTTGAAAACACTGCCATCACTTGTACAAACTGCATACTCAAAGGGAGTGAATGTGAGCCTAATACAATCAAGTTCACCAAACAGAGTCAAATACATATCAAACAAGAACCCTAAATTGAAAATTAACAATTGAGAACTTAGGGTTTAATGAGAGATGACACTTACGCACAACAATAGAAAGGAAGCCGCTTGAATGGAGTGGTGAGTTCTTTAGATTTAGCACCACCCCATTCAGTTGCCCATTCTGTCTTAGTAATAAACATTCGATCTTTGCTATGCTGTTTCTTCCCCATATTTTGATAGAAGAAAACAGGAAACGCGTTGAGGAGAGCTTGAAATCTGAAAAGATAAAGCTCGAAATACAGAGGAGAATAGATGAAGGGCGGAAGAAACTGATTGAGGAGGTTGCTGTTCAACTTGAAAAAGTAAAGGAAGCTGCTTTAATAGGAGACAGGCAAAAAGGGGAGCAAGCTAGGAGAGAGCGAAGAACTGGATAAGATGATCGAGGAGAACAAAAGAAGAGTGGGAGAGTCTGAGAGAAGAGAGGCTTTGGAGCAGCAACGGAAAGAGGAAGAAAGGTACCGGGAATCGGAGCTAATCCAAAGACAAAAGGAAGAAGCTATAGCTTTTGAGAAAGAAACTCGAAGAGGAGGAGGAGCTATTGGGTAAGAACAAATCACGGCCCAGACTCTCGTTTGGTATTGGGTCAGACAAAATAAGGTTTTCCCAAAATATTAGAAACCAGATACATGGCTTCTCAATTCAATTGAGGGGCTTCTCCATGATATTTAATGACAATGTTGTTAGTTATGGGGTGTTATGAGATTGTAAGTTTGATCTTGATGCAATTGGATCTAGCAAGATGATCTTTCTCTCTAAACGAAAACCCTATAAGTAATTTCATTGGCCATTGGTATTTTAGCCAATATGCTAAGTCACGTGGTTTGATAAATTCAATTTTGTGCAGTGGTAAATTAGCAAATGGATGGGTATATTGGCTAATTTGCCAAATGGAATCCGTTTTTTATATAAACTAATATTATTTTTAAGTTAATTCGGACCCATTTTATCAAAATAGCCTTATAAACCTGATACATGGGACTCATTATACATATAATACACTTAAAGTAATGATTATAACTAATTTAACAAACTTTTTAAATAACAAAACTATTTTACTCGGCCTATGTTGAGCCTAACCCCGCAAAATACTCATTTGACAAGTCGTTTTTTGGGTTTTCACATTCCACTGTGGGGTGGTAATTGGAAAATTAACCAAAATGCCCATCCCATTGTATGGTGGTAATTGGCAAATTAACCAAAATGCTCATCCCATTGTGTGGTGGTAATTGGCAAATTAGCCAAAATGCCCACCCCACTGCTTTGCTCTAACCTCACTGGTGCCTCCTGCTCATATCTGAGCAACCATGTTACCTTGTCCATCAACCTCCTTTAGTTTTTCTTTACGTTCTTTGTAGTTTAGTTTTTGTTGAGATGCAATTTTGGTTTTGTTTATTTGGGTTTCGGGTGGTATGAAAACTATGGGTGTGGATCTGATGAAGAAAAGAGACCAAAATTTACCACCATGTTCATCTCGGGCCAATAAGCAAATTGTAGTTTCATCCTCAACTCCGACGTCTTTGTTTTGATCGGCGGTTAACAACGCTAGATATCCTCTGATTTTTATATGAGGGGTTAACTTTGATTTATTTTCAAATAAATCAATTTTTATTTTGGTTGTTAGATTTAGTTTTATGTTTATCAGGTATGCTGTGGTGTTTTCTTTAATGGGTTTTGTTGTGTTAATCTATGTATTGTGGATCTTATGTTCGGGTCACTTTCTATTTCTAATAGATATTTGCCCCAGGCTTGGTGATGAACTCTGCAGGCCAGAACATCAACTCCGACGATATTTCAGGCGAGTTCTTCATGTTTAGGCAGGCAAAATCTCTAGTAAACTTTCCTTGGAAGTCAGGGTTTTCAGACAATTTTTTTTTTAAAAATCTAGGGTTGTGGATCAGGTTTCAACGATCCAAACTCTCACGTATGTAAGCGGGTCCTACTATTACTACCGGTATCTCCTGCATTTAATATGGCATTACAACTGTTACTGGATTCTGGTATATGTGATTTTATTAACTGAGATTCTGGTACTGAAGATTTGTCACTTGGTCCTTGATGGACACATTTTTGTGTCTAAATTGTTCTCAATTATTTGTATTGTTAGTACTCAATTTATACTTATTGTGTTATTTTATATGTTTGTAGGTGTTTTTGGGAAATAAATTTTTGTGGAAAAATTGGCTCGAAGAGTGATAAAGGCACCCAGAAAATTACTAAAGACACCTAAAGATTGGATAAGGACACCATGTTTATGAAGGCACCCTCACTCTGGATATGGGCACCCATTTCTTCTTCATTTTAAAAACAGAATTTGGAGGGAACTTTTACCTCCCAACTGCCTGAATGGATTAATGGGTTTTGGGAAAGTTTTGAAAGTTGTTAAGACAAAGAATATTCTCGTGCCTAGATAGGAAGAGTTTTATAAATTATGGAAACTCGAAATCAATGAGAATCTCGTGTTTATAAAAGAAACAAAATCTCGACAGATTTGAATATTCTTGGAGCAGCATCGAGTATATCCTTCTCGAGAAGGAAAAAATACCAAGAAAAGAGAAACAGAATCAGAAAAAAATAAAGCAAATCATGTCAGAGATATAAACAGTGAAGAAAATCAGATCACGGAACAAAAAAAAACATATCATTGATGGAAAAGATTTGTGTGAATTAAATGGAGGATTTGAGGAGTTATTTGACGAGATTTAGTGTTATAGTATAAATAGGGGTCTTGTAAGAGAGTTGGGGGGGGGGGGGGGGGGGGGGGGGGGCGGCTGGCAGAGGCCAGAAGCACGAAAAAAAGATCCAGAAAAAATTGTTATTGTTGCTGCTAAAGAACACGAAGAACAGAGGCTACGACAACGGTTTCTTCAACCTCTCAGCCACGGTTTCTTCATCCATTTGCAACATATATCTTCAGTTTGCAACATTTATCTTCAAGATCTATTGCAACAATTAATCTGTAACGTCCATAAAAAGTTGCAGATTTCATATTAAATTACTTTTAGCTTCTTTCATCTTTCAAGCACTTTTTGAGCTATGTACCAATCTTTTGAGGGTATTTTGAGCAAGATGAGCTAAGCCCCATCACTGAGACAAGTAGGAAGCCATTTTTCCATAATTAATTGGTAACTTTTAATAATTCTTTTATGATTTTTGCATTTATTTTTAATTAAAATTACGATTTTTCTTAATTGATTATGATTTTATTTGATGGTTTATGTTGGGACATAGAGCTTTTGATGACCCATGCTTGTAATTTACAATTGATATTTTAAAAATCTACCTTTGGCAAAAACTAGAGTTAGAATTGTTTAGAATTATTATTTTTGGAACCAATTAAAAGTGGTTAATTAAGAAATCCATAACTTCAGTATTTGTGAATATGACTTTCATCTTTTGTGTATATTTTCTAGTTTAAAATTAGTTTATTAAATTTAAAATCAATCTTCACAAGTTCGAGAGTTTGAAACCCATTCTTACCACAACTACAATCCACATCAGTTATTGGCGCCGCCGACGCAGACTTGTTTTTAGTTTTTTTTAGGTTAGTTAGTTTAGTTATATTTTTATTTGTTCTATTTTACGTTTTTGGGTATTTTTCTTTGTATTACAGGTTTTGGAAAAATTTTCCAGACTATTTGATCTTTGGATGGGTATGACTCCAATCTAGACAATTTTCCAGAATATTTTTTGAGAAAAAAGGTCTTTTGACGAGTTAACCCCGGGTTATCCTATTTTATCCCCTTTGCTTGACTATAATGAAATTTTGAGTTAGGATTTTCAAATCCCTAAAAGCGAACTTTTGGAAGATAGTATCCAACCTTGTTCAAATCTAATTGAAAACCCTTTTCTTGCTAACAATGAGGTAATTAACATCAGTGACTCTTCCTTTGGAGACTCTTTCCATACAAGTGAGATTGAAAACGCAGAACCTACAAAACCAACTTTCAATATCACTTTCTCCTTTTCGTATGAAGAAGGTGCCAACCCATCTCCTGATTCGATCAAATATGGGTTCCCAGAAATATTTTTAACCCCTCATTTTTCTCTCTCTCTCTCCAAATGAGGCTTTAGTTAGTGAGAACTTCAACCAGTATGGTCCGATTGAGGATGAAATTCATATTAATTTCTCTAGTTCGATTCCCTTTGATGAAAAGATTGTTGTTTTTATGAAAATTACCAATGAACGAAACAGGGAGCTCAGGTAAACCATTTCTACTACATCTCTCTGTTTATATTGCTTTCAATTTGATTTGTAGTCATTTATTTTATCACTGATTAAACATTTTTAAACTAGCATTTGTATCTACATCTTTATAGTTGTTTTGGTAACATTGCTAGTTTCACTTAGACAACATAAACTGAAGAATTCTCATCCTAGACTCTATCTCATGGGAATATTCTATGTGCTTGTGGATCTAACATTTTTCTTTGTCGTGCATTAATCTAAAAAAGAAGGTCGGCATTTATTACTTTTACTAGAAAAATATAAGAATAATATCAACAACATATAAAAATGATTTACAGATATTAAAACAATGAAGTTGATAGCTTGGAACACTCAGGGTTGTGGAAATAAAAAAACTCAACAACACTTAAAACAACTAATACAAAATGAAAAACCAAATGTCTTATTCCTATCTGTAACAAAAAGATAAAAAACCAATGATAAAAAAGTTACTATCAGATTTCCTTAATATGCACTTGGTAGAATCTATATGCAAAGCTGGAGGGTTAGCAATAGCTTGGGTTGATGGATTCCACTTTGAAATCGTACAGTGGAGCACCAATATGATTAATGTTATTGTAAAAACCAATTTTTATGAGAAAAAAATGTTGCTAACAACATTTCATGCACATCCTTATAAACCAAATAAGATTCAGTCTTGGTCTTCTTAGAAGAAATAGTGGTCAAAGTCTTAAAATTTGAATGGCATGGATAGTGATAGGGGACTACAACCAAATCCTATACCAGACTGACAAACATGGAGGTCAACCTTTTAATCGCATGGAAGCTGAGCCCTTTAAAAGAATACTAGAAAGATCAACATTTTTTGATCTAGGATTCATAGGCAATCCTTTTACTTGGAACAGTAAAAGAGAAGGTAACTATAATGTTCAAGAAAGGCTGGATAAAGCTTATGTTAATGCAGATTGGCAAATCCAACATCCAGATACAACTCTAACTCACTTGACACATATAGGATCAGATCATTTCCATTTAAAAATAGAATTACATTCATCAGACAATAAAATTAAATACACTTTTAAATGAAGTATCTGAAGTTATGATCTCTAACTTAACATGCCTAGGAGAAAATCTAACTTCTTGGGGAAAAAAATAATTTTGGGGAAACCCATAGGAAGATTTCAAAAACAATGAAACAATTGGAAGGTCTACAGGCAACTAAAAACTACACAAATAAATAAAACCACATAAATAATAAAATCAAAGAATTAGAAATCCTTTATGATACACTAGAATAAATAACAAATCAACTATCTAGGTATAACACAGTTAAACTAGGAGAGAAAAAATACCAATTTTTTTATACAAAAACCTTTAAAAGAAGACAAAGAAATAAAATTGACTATATAACAAATAAGCAACGGGAAATGATCTTTAATAAATTTTAAATTGCATCTGCACTAAAAAATCATTTCTTAGACCTCTTTACAACATACCAAACTTTTCAGGATCGATACCTAATGGAACTAATCCCAAATGTGATCACAGATCAAGAAAATAAGGCCTTACTAGAAATACCAACAAATGAGGAGGTGTGAGAAACAGTTAAACAAATGAAACCAAACAATTCACTAGGGCCTAATGGCTTCCCTGTCAGCTTCTTTAAACACAATTGGGAACTAATGGGTCAACAAATTGTAACTCTAATACAAGAATTCTTCATAACTAAGACCATGAATCCTAAACTAAATAAAACCTTTATCTTCTTAATACCTAAGAATAAATCACCCAAAACCCCAAATGAAATCAGACCAATAGGTCTTACTAATACACCTTACAAAATACTATCTAAACTTCTTGCAAATAGACTAAAACAACATCTGTAAAAAATGATCTCTCCCTTCTAATCTGCTTTTTTATCTTCTAGAAAAATAGGAGATAACATTATGGTAGCACATGAACTAATACACACTAAAAAAAAACAAAAACTGGGGGACTTGGAGTTAAAATTGACATGTCAAAGGCTTTTAGGGTCAATTGGGATTTCCTACTTAACAGTATGAAAACTTTTGGCTTTAGCTCAGATTGGTGCAAACTAATATCACAATGTATATCAACAACAAAAATTGTAGTCCTTCTAAATGGTGTCCTAGGAGATTATTTTCCCCAACTAGAGGACTGAGACAAAGAGACCTTTGTCTCCTTATCTATTTATTATTTGCATGGAGGTTTTATCCAGATTACTAATTGCAAAAGAGAAAAGAAAACATATCCAAGGGATACAAATATCCAGGCACAGTCAGCAAATCTCTCATCTCTTCTTTGCTGAGGACTACTTGTTGTTTATTAAAGCTAACCTTATAAGTTCTAAAGGTCTTTTAAATATAATAGAAAATTTAGTAAAGCCTCTAGTTAACTAATAAACTTCAACAAATCAGGTCTTTTTTCCCAGTAGAAAGACTCACCCAAAACATCAGAGAATAATGACCAGATTACTTAAAAGCAAAAGAATAAATCTGAAAGAATCTTATTTAGGAGCCCACTTTTTATTGACAAATCTAAACTAAACACTTTTGATAATATAGTAACAAAAATATAAACAAGGATTCAGGGTTGGCAAAGTAAAACCTTAGCTCGGTCTAGTAAGATGGTGCTTAACAAAGCAGTATTAAGTTCTATGCCAATTTACCAAATGGGTTGTTTCATTCTGCCAAAGAAAATAACTCAGAAAACAAATGCAGTACAAAAGGACTTTTAATGGGGAAAAGATTCAAATAATAAAGGTTTATACCTAAAAGCATATGACTTCCTCTGCAAACCCATCACACTATGAGTCTTAGGCTTTAAATAAGCAAATAAATTAAATATGAAAATGATAGCAAAGCTTGTTTGGAGATTAGCAAACCAACCTCAGTCACTATGAGTCTCTATATTAAAGACAAAATATTTCCCAAACTCTTCAATCTTTCATCTAAAAGAATACTACAATTCTTTATGGATTTGGAAATGCATACTTTAGGGAGTAACTCTAATTCACCAATATAGATATTGGGAAGTAGGAGATAGAATACTTATAAACATCTGGCTAGATAAATGGATACCAGGAATAGATACAACACTGGAAATTTACTGTGGAGGAAAGACAAATTCTTTAACACTTGTGCATGAATTAATTGATTTAGCCAATAAAAAGTGGAACTCAAAAAAAGCTAGAAATAAATTTAATGCTAATATAGTTGAAAGTTTTTTAAGCATAAGATTATTTACTGATACCAAAGGCATGCTAAATAAAGATAGGCTTAGATGGATGCTCACAATAAATGGGGACTTTAGTGTAAAATCACTGTATAATAAATTACATAACAACACTTATGCTTCCCATGTCTCAACATCAAAAAACTTCTGGAAAGCCTTTTGGAAACTAGATAATAAAAAAATTTGTTTGTAAATGCATACAGAATGCATTGCCAGTTAGACATAAACTAGGAGAAAATCTTAGTGGAGTTGAGGTTAACTGCATTTTATGTGATAATCATATTAAAACTATTAAGCATATATTCTTTGGTTGTTATTATGCAAGATCAGTTTGGATGCTACCACCACATGAAAGTATATCAATAACCTTTTCTTCTGAAAATCCATTATTAACTTTTCTTTGTAGGATGTTGATATTATTAAGGTAGTTGCAACTAAATGCTGGCTAATATGGAAAGAAAGATGTATGAGAATATTTCAGAATAAACCTAACTCTAGTTTGTAAACTTCTATAGCAGTTCAAAGGCACATAAAATTTTGGACTAGAAAATCAGGAAAAACAAATACACATATGATGAGCAACATCATAACCCTACTACATAAGAAATCAATCCAAGATGGACAACGCCACAGAAAAACCAACATAAACTCAACTTTGATGCCTCTCGGGTATATGCAAAAATAAAATCTGGTTATGGACTAATTCTTTGTAATGATATAGGTTCAACTTTTTCATCTAGATCTAGGACCTTCTTTGCAGCCTGCCCTAGAGAGGCATAAACACTGAGTTTACTTGAAGCAGCTTACTGGGTCAGAAAGATAGGGGTCAACAACTTCAACATAGAGGGGGGTTGTCAGAGAGTAATTCAATTTGCTTAAAAAAAGGGAAACTCTGCCAAATGGAGACATCATGCCATAATCTCTGAAGCTGTGAAAATCTTAAGTACCTGCCACAATTTTTTGGCCTTTACATTCACATACAGGGACGAAAATAGAGTTGCAGATGCTCTAGCAAGGAAGTTGATGTGATTGTAGAAGTGGTAAAAAGATTGTTCGTTCACCCAGACTTGTGAAGAAGTCTTTTAGATCTAATTCTAATTTAAACTAGAAAATAAGTAAAAGTTGGTAACAAAATTAAGAGAAATTAAGACTCAGGATTCCACCATTCTTCATATTCATGTGATTCATATATTAATTCTAGACAATTATAGCTCATATAATAAAAATATTAACTTTGATTCTTTGCCAAAAGTAGATTTCTAAAACATTAAATGTAAATCATAAGCATGACGCGTCTAAACTACTTAAGAATAATCATACACAATCAAACGAAATCACAATTAATTAAGAAAAATCATAAATTAATTTAAATTTATACAAAAGTCATAAAAGAATTAATTATATTTACCACAATCATGAATATGGCTTCCTCCATTGTCCCAGTGATGGGGTTTAGCTCCTCATACTGAAAACACTCTCAAAAGTTTGATTCATAACTCAAAAGTGCTTAGAAGAAGAAAAGAAACAAAACAACAAAACTGCAACGTTTATAAGCATTGCAGTCTTCACTGTTACAGAGATATAAGACTAACACATAAACGACGGACTTCAACTGTGGAAGAATAAACAAAAGTTTCTACGACTATAATTTAGTGTCTTCTGTCCTTCATCTTCTTCTTCTTTTTTTACTGTTGCAGAAATCTTCTTTGCAGCTATTTTATTCGCTCTCTCCCCTCCCAAACTTATCATGTCTTCTCATTTATATACTGCAGCACCTAACCACTCGAAATAACTCTCAAATCTTCCAAATAATTCTTGCAGATCTTCCCAGATTAATGAAAAAGCTTTCGACAATTTTTTTTTTCTTCTCGAATCTGATTTAGGATAACATTGATGGTATCTTCTCTTTTCCAGGCATGAAAATAAACCTCTATACCTTATTTACTCCCGAAAATATATTCTCACAGATTGACCCGAGAAATATCCTTGCACCAATTTACGAGATATTTAGTATTTTCACGTTTCCAAATTTGTTCAAACTCTCCTTACTAAGACAAGAAAAGATTTTTTCTTAACAACCAAAAAAATCACGTTCAATTCACGTACAATTTCTTCACATCTAAGAGTTGAAATTTCCGTCACTTTTCATATTTGAATTTGAGAAGAAGGTGGTGCCCTTGTCCAACTCTCGGGATGCCTTTAATATTTTTCTGGGTGCCTTTATAACTTTTTGAGCCGATTTTTCCATAATTGTTTATTCCAGAAAAACACTTACAAATAATTAAAATAACATTATTAATACAAAAATAAATTAATAACAATATAAATATGCGCTCAAATAAGACATAAAATTATGTCTATCAAATACCCCCAAACTTATATTTTGCTAGTCCTCGAACAATTCTAATCTAGAAAATAAAAATCTTAACTCACTGCCGCAGGCATCGCGATTGCACTTAGCATGTGCAACAAGTCTTTGAACCCCTAGGTGGCCCTAGTGGCCGAGTGTTGTCTCGGAAGGGTTTAGAATAGGTGTACCCAAAAATCCTATACTCCAAACCCTAGCTACCTGTGAAGAATCTAGGAACCACACTAAATAATCTCCTTAGTTAGCCTACTTATTCATTGGCTATGGGAGGAATTACCCTGTGTTTGAATCCAATTGTTGTACACGAGTTTGCACTTAAGCGTACTAAAATCATATATAAGAAAACAAAGCTCTTCTCAAAAAGTCGTACAATGGACCATGATACTCGGAATCCAACTAACCACAATCACATGAACAGATTAAGAAGATGGATATGGAGATAGAAGTGTGCACATGTTGAGTAGGGTGAATGGTATTTCCCAGAATATCTGTATGAACATCATGCCAAGATGAACCCTAATGGATTGAGATACGCACCCACTGGTTTGAATCCTAATTCCAGCATCAACTCAGCTGGTATATACAAGGGCCTCAACGATCAATTTATTTATTAAGCTTAATTTTTTTGGGTTTAAATAATAGTCTAAATAAAATAAAATAATGGGGCTTGATCTCAAACACCCTACTTTATCCTGGCAGCGGCAACAAGGCAATACTAGGGCCCCACCAAATCACTTGGAGAAACATAAAATTGTAAATATAAAAACAGAACGTGATATGGTGACGACTCCGAGATATGGTGACGTCTATCATGAATACCTGAGCTCTGGACTTAATAAATAAACCATTTATTTGGTCCCTAAACTCCTACAACAAGAGGTTTGTTTTCATCCACTTAGATTGGTTAGTGTTATCGTGAATTGGCACATGTTTGTAGACTTTGGAGTTTCATAATGCAACTAAAAGTTTCTCCCCTACCCCAAAACTTAAATTTAATATTGTCATCAGTGTTCTAAAGATGAAATTAAAAGCATGAACAAGGAGAAACTGTTACCACTTGAAGGAGAGGAAAAAGGAAATATATCACCGTGTCGCATGAGCATGGGTAACCTCCCAAGAAGTGCTAAGTTTGAAGTCTTCAGCCATACTAAGAAATGACTAGTCACCTCATAAAATCATATATCAATAGCCGGAACAAATGTGTGTCATCTAAATCAAATAATGTCATCCCAAATAAAAGGAAACTGCAACAGGCCGAGGAAGCGAACAAACAGAGGACAACCTTATCTAGTGTTTTGTTTAAGACAACTATATCTAGTTGTGCTTCAGGTTCAGGCTCTATAAAAGGGTCTAAATAAAATATTTTCATGGGTTGGGTTTCTTCATTGATAGAATTCGTGGGATCAGGTTGTAGAGTATGAAAAAACTCAACCAAGAACATAGAAGCATATAATAATAACCTGAATAACCGAGGATCCTCAAAGTTAATCATATTTGACTCATACAGTTGACCACAATGAAAGTGGTGGTCATTCTTAAGAAAATGTGTCGATTTTATCCTAAAGTAATTAGGCTTAGTCTCAAAATTTAATAACTGACACATTCGAAACTCATACGTTCCCGCAATTGGAAGAAATTTTTTTGGTGGGAAAACAAAGTCAATCTTGGTATCATTGCCTGGGTAAACCACATTAACCAGAGGACGTTCCTAACAACTGAACTTCTTTCTGGACATAAGTAGGTTCAGGAAAACTTGTATGAAGATAATCTTGTAAACTTGTAGAGGCACATATGTCAAGTCCCAAGTGAGGGATCTTTATAAGATTCAAAAGTAAAGCACGGGAAGAATGATAATCACCCCCAAACATAGAATTTTAGGAGTCTCTAAATAGACTAGTCACAATTTTCCTAATTTATTTATCGTCAAATTCTTGAAAAATGGTCAATTGCTTCTTCTAGGTTATAATCAGGTGGTGCATCCTCAATCACATTTAAAATTTGTACGAGTCTATCTCCTTTATCTAAGATAATTATTTCTAAATCACTGTGCTCTAAAACAATCTTCTCATGATAAACCCGTTCCTCTAAACTATCATCTGCCTTGTAACAAGGAAATGCTACATCGTCTAAAACAGTGGTATCTCTAAGTAAAATCCTCTTCCTTTGAATAGGTGAATAATCATTAAAATTATTAGGATTTAAACCAGAAATAACATTATTTTCATGAAGCTCAATTGGAGTAACAAATTCTTGATTACTATGACTACATACAGGTGAATAATCATTAAAATTATTAGGATTTGAACCAGAAATAACATTATTTTCATGAAGCTCAATTGGAGTAACAAATTCCTAATTACTATGCCTATATACTTCATATTCTTCATCAGCACTATCCTCATCATCATAATCATCATGAAGATGGTCGAACCCTATCTAAACAAGTAGTGTTACCAATTCTAACCTCGTCATCTTGATTAGGTGAATAATAAATATCCATATTTTCAAGGGTAATATTGGAAACACTGTATTGATAATTAAGATTACTTTGAGCAATACTCATCATTGCAATTCTTTCCTTTGTCTCTAACTCAAACCTATTTGTCATCTCAGCTAACTGCTTGAGGGACTCTTCTAGAGGAGGAATACTCATTGTTGCATTATTTCCATTCATAACTAAGTCCTACTTATGTGACATCTCAGTTAACTGCTTGAGGGACTCTTCTAGAGAACAAATAGAAGGATCATAAAAAGTACTAGGTTGCAACTATTTGATTAAATCCTACAAAGTCAGGGAACTAGTATTGTAATATTCCTTATTTTCTTGCTCATATGACCGGTGCGCGTGCGAATAGTAATTGGGATCACCATGGTATATGACATAACCTTCGAAAGGTTGGTGGTCCCAAACACTATCCACACTATGGTCATAGTACAAATAATGTCCATTTCGATAAACAATCGGATATTCATTGTATTGGTGCTCATAATACCAATTCGACATCTAGAATCCTAACTTGAAGGGGGTTTCAAACATGCACAACAAGTCCGACTCAACTAAATCAAACCTATTGATTCTAGAAAACAAAAAGCATGATGGCTCCACTTAGATTGTTTCTAGACAACTTCTATTATCCCAAAAGGTAACTAGTTACGATTTTAGCAAACCTCTTAGAACGATCCGAATTAGATTAAGTCAATCGAGAGAAGCAGGATAATCTCCATGGAGCTTGGATAATCCTACCTTATTGAAACATTTCCTTGGGTTATAAGGCGTCACAAATCAACTTAAATAATCTCCCCTATCCTTGAGTTGAGCTACAAAGTAACCAATACAATCATTTCGAAAAAATTTCTGATAAGCACGTTACCCTATCGGTCTTCTTTATAGTCAAATTTTAAGGCTTAGGTTCGCGTTAGGTAACGTGTTCCTAAGGTGGGCAAGAAGGATACGGTGATGAAATCAGAATATTTATCTTGTATGGCCAGTTCTTGCCTTTTACTAGAAAATAAATCCATATTATGTTCGTCAACATATATGCATACGAAGGAATACAATAAACCCATTTGCAAGGGATTCATGGGGTGATCGAATCTTACCTCCTGTACCAAACGGGGGATGAATCGATTGTAGTCGACTCGGGCCACTGACTCATGTGTCGGTGTACGAACCCGAGGGACCGAGACAATATCATAATTGTCGTCCTTCCCTTTTGCAGTTTATATTTAAAAGTAATATTATCCAAAGTCACAAAAATATAAGGTTCAAAAGTCCAAAAATAAAAGAAAATATTACAAAAATAATAGAAGATTTCCTAATACAGTTTCTAAAAATAAAAACTAAAAAGATCTAAAAAAAATATTTTTTTAAAAAATAAAATAAAAATAAAATTCTTTGTATTTTTCTCCGTTTTTTTCGCTTTGTCTTTAGCTTTAGTCCCCCCGAGTCTTTTAATCAATCACAAATCTGAACTTTTATTTGGCTCCAATTTCTTTTTGATCAAAAATCTGCAAAAAAAGACTAATACCCAAGAAAACGTAAAATAGAACAAAAGAATAAAAATCTAAAATAAAACTACTAAAACCTAAAACTAAAGCTAAAAACAAATCTAAAAACAAGTCTGCGTCGATGATGCCAAAAATTGATGTGGTTGTAGAAGTGGTAAAAAGTTTGTTTGTTCACTCAGACTTGTGAAGAAGTGTTTTAAATCAAATTCTACCATTCTTCATATTTATGTGATTCATACATTAATTCTATAGCTCATATAATAAAAATATAGACTTTGATTCTTTGCCAAAAGTAGATTTCTAAAACATTAAATGAAAATCATAAGCATGGCGTATCAAAAATACATAAGACTAAGCATACACAATCAAACAAAATCATAATTAATTAAGAAAAATCATAAATCAATTTAAATCAATGCAAAAAGTCGTAAAAGAATTAATTATATTTACCACAATCATGAATATGGCTTCCTCCATTGTCTCAGTGATGGGGTTTAACTCCTCATATTCAAAATATTCTCAAAAGTTTGATTCATAACCCAAAAGTGCTTGAGAAGAATAAAAGAAACAAAAAAAAAATAATACAGCGAAACTGCAACCTTTATAAACAAAAGTTTGATTCATAACTCAAAAGTGCTTGAGAAGATGAAAAGAAACAAAAAAGAAATAATACAGCGAAACTGCAACCTTTATAAACGCTGTAGTCTTCACTATTACAAAGATATAACACTAAAACTTAAACGACATACTTCAATTGTGCCATAATGGACAATAATTTATGCGACTATAATTTAGTGTCTTTTATTCTTCGTCTTCTTCTTCTTCTTTTGTTGCTGCGAAATCTTCTCTGCAGCTATTTGTTTCGCTCTCTCCCTTCCCGAACTTATCCTATCTCCTTATTTATATACAACAACACCTAACCACTTGAAATAACTCCCAGATCTTCCAAATAATTCTTACAGATCTTCCCGGATTAATGAAAAAGCTTTCGGCAATATTTTTTTACCCTTTTTATTTTTCTAGAATCTGAGTTAGGACAACATTGATGATATTTTCTCTTTTCCAGGCGTGAAAATAAACCTCTCAACCTTATTTACTCCCGAGAACATATTCTCACAGATTGAACCGAGAACTATCCTTACACCAATTTACGAGGTATTTAGTATTTTCATATTTCCAAATTTGTTCAAACTCTCCTTACTAAGACAAGATAATATTATGTCTTAACAACCAAATAAATTACTTACAATTTCTTCACAGCTAAGAGTTAAAAATTTCCGCCATTTTTCATATTTGAGTTTGAGAAAAAGGTGTTGCCCTTATCCAACTCTCAGGGTGCCTTTAACATTTTTATGTGTGCCTCTATAACTTTTTGAGACGATTTTTCCACAATTGTTTATTCCACAAAAGTACCTACAAATAATTAAAATAACATTATTAATACAAAAATTGAGTAATAACAATATAAATATGAGCTCAAATAAGACATAAAATTGTGTATGTCAGAAATTAAGAAGCAAAATATCTTAAAGCAACATTGAAATGAAATGCCTCCTTTTGTTTTACAGTTTATTCAACAAGACAAAATCTTTTCTAATTATGTAATTATGTTTATAATGAAGTTTTCAAAGAAACTCAAACTCTGTTGGGAGCTACCTGTATTCTAGGCAATAGGGCCGGAATAGAGGCAACCAACAAATAGTTTATGAGATTACGTACTATTTTCTTCTTTGGTATAATATGTTTCATTAGCAAAAAAAAAATGAATAAAAGTTTTTACAACTTTCTTTTGTTGATTGCTTTATTAATTTCACACATAAAATAATTAATCAAATTATATTGTCGATAGAACTTATTGTATTGTTCCAATTTCCCCCTAGAAATTTAACTCAAGGAATATGATAATTCTAGAAAATATATGAAATTCGAATACAAAATAAATAAATCTGTAAAATAAATAGAATGAATTTGTAAAAAAAACACATAAAAAATTTTGTGGCACTGTCAAGAAAACTGTAAAACCAAGCTCAACTATTAAATAATGATACAATCAGATTAAATGTTGAAATTGATTCCGGAATATACCGCCATCTCTCCCATCCACATAAACAAAAATTTGATATCTCTGTGGTTTATTACTTTTTCTTTTTACGGTTTATTTATTATTGATATATTTATTTGTATTAGGGTTTTAATTATCCTGTATCCTGTTGTTTTTTTATTCTTGTAAACGATCATGTAATCATAATATTGATTTAAATGAATTAAAATATATCGATTGTCCAAAAAAAGAAAAAAGAATATTTGATCACTTCTTTTAACCAGGAGTCTAGGAGATAAATTTACTATTAAAGGGATGAGCAGTAAATACCTCTCTAGTAAAACTGTTGTGGTGAATCTGGTGACATGTCATTAACACAATATTACTGATTTACAGTTGTGGTTATCCGAAGGGAAAAAAATATCAATTGTTATAGTTATAACTCACAAGTTATTAATTCCATTTTTAATATTGTATAACATGGGATGTCAGGTAAGCAGGAACTTAAATTTAATGAGTTTAATATCACTGTCTCCATTCTTCAACTGTCGAATGTGGACATTTAGGGGCCAAATAAAACTGCTGAATTTTAGTTAAAAATAAATAAAAGTGCTGTATTATTGATTAATATCACAAGTCTGAAAGATAAATCATGTTTATATATTTTCCTCAACAGCATTACGCCAGCATGGGTCAACTTTGAAATGTCCAAGAAGATAAGAAATCACAAGGAAGTGCGAATTTGCAACTCCCTTTTGGCCAATCAATATTCAAAATTCATAAATAATTCCATTTATTTTTATATGGTTTGAGATTTAGGTGTCGTTGTTGATCAGTTTCTTGAAATCTATGGATGGGTTTCTTAATTCTAAACCATCGTAGTCAACACTTCAAGAAAGGAAGCATCCTGGAAACTATCAACAAATTTCTTTGCAATAACTAATCAAACTTTGAAGTCCAAATCGCGCCATTTTCAAACAAGTATCTATACACGTACAGACAGATATGCAACAGCAGTACATTCTGTTGAATTGTTCTATAAAGATTGTTTCTTCTTCATATGGTGTTATATAAAGCAGCAGAAGAGCTCGATAGTTTGGATAGCATTTCAATAATACTAAAAGATCAGAAATGAGTATTGTTTCAGAAGTTTTAGTTGGACTAGGTGATTGCATATCAATTCTATGGGCATTGCAGGAGAAAAGATATTTCTCTGTATTTGAAGCTGTAACTGGTACTACTAGATCTTTGTTTAGAATTCTTGCAGTCTGTACTATAAAGTTGAGAAGATCGAGAAGAAGAGTTTGATCGATTTTTTTGCACAATCATTTTTATTAATTTTTTGGAGTTGAGTTTTAAGTCTTGTAACCATAATTGATTGAGAAGAATCATATTAATTATTCATTTTCTTTTATTTGCAAAGCAACCATTTCATTATCTACACTCTGCGTATATATTCTGATTCATGATAGATGATGGAGTATTGCTTTTTAGATTCAATGATGATCAGAGTAGTGCGTGAGAAAAACTTTGTGCCATTCTTTCAAAATAAATCATTCAGAATAAAAAAGAAATGCGTCTGCCGGGAGTCGAACCCGGGTCTATTGCTTGGAAGGCAATCATCCTAACCGTTGGACTACAAACGCTTAGCTGTTATTTACGACCTTGAAATTGATCATCTTGCATAATAAGAACTGTAATTTTAGGTTTTAGTTGTAATTTGTAATTGAGTTGTTTGTTTCAAGGAAAAAAATGAGGGACTGAACCTTCAGGTCTACAGCAAGAATGCAAGAGAATCAGCAAAATGAACAACTTAATCTATCAAATATTGAGACCAACAATAGAAGAAATTTGCAACTTAAAAGAGGTAACAAATTAATTCAATTTTAATGCTTATATTCTCATTTCCTTTGCTAAAATGAGTACACATAGTCTAGGGATGCATTCATTCATACATACATACAAGTAAACTAACATGGATAATATCATCTGGGTTTACTTTAGAAACTTCAAAACTCATAACTTTTGAAGCATTTGTTATTGGATGAGTGACTATTACTTCATAATCTCCATGAAAAAGTGAAGTATCTAAATAACCATTAATATCTTCTGTAGCTTCAAATTCCTCTGATTTCCATTCTTTAAGTAACTTATCCACTACTTCTCCTACTTCATTACTTTTGTAATTTGGATCTGTCATACACATTCTGCCACAACCATCAATATATGGGCCACTAAATATGATCATTCCGTCGACATATGGGTTAGAGTAACCTTCCCTTAGTATCTCCTCTAAGACTATAGCCTGGTTTGGACCTGTGTTCACATCTACTTCTGTTAGCCACATAGGGAATCCTAATGAACCTAGCATATCCATGCCAGCTCTCATGTAAGCAAGGTTTGGTGGAAGTGCAGGAAAATGGGTCTGCAACCCGATCCCGAATGGTATATTTTTGTTTCCATGGTAGGCTTGAATTTCTTTAAGCTTCTTCAAGTAGTTTTCTGGGTGTGCAGTCTTATCCTTGCTATTCTCAATTGTATTATACTCGTTGAGAAAAAGAGTTACTTTTGTGTCAAGCTGGTGAGCCCTATTATAGAAAATCGAGGCATTTTTCCCGAGCATGTCCTCAAAAAAGGAGAAATGCATGTTTTCATTCACGACATCCCACGCAATAAGTTGTCCACTGTATCTTGAAACCACCGAGTCTATTCTTCTTGCTGATGCTTTTCCTATTTCCTCGGGTGGAAGTGCCATAAGCCATCTAGGTTGAGTTTTGGGGTTGTCCCAGAAGACATTGTGACCTCTGATGGAAATGTTATTTTGCTTTGCAAATGCTACCATGGCATCAGGGATAGTATAATTTTCTAGCCCACGTCCTCTAGCCTCATTGCTGTACCACTTCATCTCATTAGCAAAGGTGGTATATTTGAATCTCGAGCTGAACCAATTCTGATAATCTGTGCTAGTGAGAATGTTTTTTGACATTGCACAACCAAATGGGAAGCCTGATCTAGTTTGCTTGATGGAGACTTGAACACCTGCTAGTTTAGTTCCATCAGCATCAGTGACTTCGAATCTCACTTTGTTTTTACGCACCTAAGAGCATATCAAATGAAACATCAAATATTTGTCATCTGTTGCCCTTTCTATTTATAGAATAGAAGTCAAGTTCATTTTGTTATTTTAGAGGACAAACTTTGAAAGGTCCTCTGATTTTTGCACAAGCTGTTTAGTGCCTTCATCCACATTGAAATTTACCTTCACGATGCTTGCATCTTGATGGGATCTCCACTGTGCCTTACTAAATGGTTTTAATGAGATACTGTCCGCCCAAATCTCCACCATGGCATTTCCAGTCTGGAAATAGGCAAAAGGAAAAGTCAGACGGGATTTGACTAAATTAAGGCATTTACTAGTTAAGAGAAAGACCAACAGGAAGACATTCTAAATTTATCGCAACAGCTTCAGTGCAGGAAATATCGTTAGCCAGTCTCCAGTCTGCAGTCTCTCATCTTTCACCTCTAATTGGTCATATATTCAAGTTATTTGACCAAAAAAAGAAGACATTATAAATTTCATTTCCATACCTCAAAATATAGGTCTGCCTGGCTTGTTGAATTTGCGGAGATGCCTCCCTTTAGCATTGACCAGCAACCAGACTTAGCGATGACTGTTCCAGCATGTAGTAGTTGACCATCTTTAGTCTTAAACATAGCACTAACTGCTTCATTCCCTTTACTTATTCGTATCCAAGCTGTAAGAGAAGAAAATACTTTTATTGTCTCTGAGTATGTTTCATGGTAGGAAGGCTATACTAAAAACCATGCTGTAAATTAGAAAATAAAAACAAAGGAAAAGGCAGTTAGCATATCTGATAGTTTGCATCACGATAACAAGATTAAGCTAAACCCAAATGTCTTACACTGTTCAAATTTTCTCTATCTATTTTCGGATGATTTTATTCCTGTTACAGTATTATTCTTGTTTCTGCGCTTTATACCAAGCATAAGTATTACCTGATAAAGCATACAACTTGTCTTTTTCCAGGTTAACTTTCTGCCTGAAACTATCCAGTGGATGTATTCTGCTATGGAGCACCAGGAACCTATTTCCGTTGGATAGTTGCTGTTTGATTTCCCCTTGCCCTAAGGCTTCCCATCCTTTTACATCATCGTTGAATTCAGGATTGACTATAATCCCTCCTTTATAGTGAGGTTTCTCAGGCTCTGCCAAGCACTAATAGAGGAGTAGAGGACGAACGTAGGAAGAACGGATGGAATTTAATCAGTAAAGAATCGGAGCAGGGAATGCAAGAAGTTGTAGTACATGACTTACTCATGTGGTTGCTGCTTCGTGTAAGTAACGATTCACTATTTAATTTAAAGCATTTGTTTCAAAGTATTAAAATAAAAAGCAATTTCATTTCAGGCTTATAAGCAATTTTGAGAATATCAGTTAGAGTGTTCAGCTTGCCTTTGTTGTGCCGGAGTAGTCATAGGAGAGAGCCTCAATAGCATGCCCTGCTTTAAAATCCAATAATTAGAGATGTTAGATTTTTTTGTTAAGTGTTACGTACCTATAGATTTTCTTACTTCTTTATTGGATCTCTAATATCTGTCTTTTATTTTACATAAGGTACTGAGAAACTCTATAATTTTTACTCTTGTAATAGATGTTTGGAGTTCTGAGATAGAGTTAAAATTCTTAAAGATGAAAATTACCATACGGTGCATACCTATAGGCCAAGTTAGTAACTTATCGAAAAAAAGTTATGTGTTTCTGTTCTTGATGGGTCACTTCATGTTGGTGTGAGGTTTGGTTGCATTTACAAATACTTAACAACCTAGAAATTATCTGTAATCTGTGGGTTTTATTCCCCATTGAGTAAGAACCCCCGTTACTATCCTCGCTCCTCAACACTAGGACACATTAAATTAATGCAGATGGGTCAAAGCATGAGAAGCCAATACTGGTCCCTGCCAGGAATCTAGCTAGCTCGTTCTTTAATACCCGATCCTTCATTTATGCTCAAACATATGACAGACATACCCTCTTGTTAGAGTCAGGAGTGGTGTGTGAAAACCATCCAGTGAACATAAACAAAAAAGAATAAGACTTCACTTAGGAAATAAAGATTGTAATTTGGAATTAAATAAATTTCTCAGGAAACAAGTAATCGTTCTGAAATATAATGCATTTTTAAACACTGTAAATTTTCATGCTCCCACTTTTTGCAGTTTCTGTTATAAGCTAGGTAAACACGCCAAGCTTATGAGAGAAGGTATTTATTTACATCTTAACACCATGATCAGTTATTTACAAACTACTGATATACATTTACCTGCACAAAGTATGGGACATAGAAGTAGAAGCAGATAATTTACTTGAACAACCTCCATAACCTGAGAACTATTACACAACCAACCTAAGCATCCACGAATGATGAGAGATAGATAGACAGAAAGAGAGGAGAAATTATGTAAATGAGTAGGAGAAGAGGCAGAGATTACTAGGGTAGAATAACCAAGGATATATAGTGTAGAAGCATGTTAGAGGGCTTAGAATTTGCTGCTTTTAATATGATAGGATGACTAACTGAGCCTGTTGATGGCTAAAAGCACTTTTCGATAAGTGTATTAAATAGATTTCCATTTCATGACTTTAGTGGACTACGATGTGACTACTTGATTAAAGAAGAGAGGACGGGACATGTACTAATTGATTAGGAGATGCAGAGATCTACTAATATAGAAGAACCGAAGAGATATATACATATATAGGGTAGAAGTTGTTGGAGGGCTTATTAGAGCTACTTTTTGTTTAATGGAATGACTAATTGAGCATGCTTTTATTTTTACTGGAAGCACTTTCTGGTAAGTTTCTTTGAAAGTTTTCCATGTAGTGGTTATTTTCATTTAATGACTTTATTGGACTATGAATTGACTACATGATAAGTACATTAAATTTTATTGGTGATGGCATGTAGTTGTAACTGGTAAATATGTTAGCAAAACAAGGTTGGTTTGTAAATAAAGAATGACATACGATTGCAATTTTACACAATAAAACAAGTGTTCGAGTAAGCCTTTTGACGGGTTATCACATTTAAAAGTCCTTGAAAATAGTTTAATTGAGGCGAGACATCCACTACATGTGTTTTTACACAGACTCCTCTCCAAATCACTGATTGCAAATGGATTTGAAGGATTCATTGCAAATGCTCCAATGGATGTTTCATAACTATCTGACTCTTCAGAAATTTGTCACTTTGAATTATTTATTAAAGATCTTCAAATGTGACAACTTATCGAGAAACTCAGTTAGTAACCTTTGTTTCATTGAGTTCTTACATTCATATGACAATTTTATTTATAGATTGTTTCCTTCGTATATATTTACAACTACATGCCAATATTATATATATACAATTTCAGTACTTTTTCTTGCGTTGTGGTTGAAAGTTGAATAAAGCTTGATTCTTATAGCTCTTGGCGTAGTTTGAGATATTTTCGACCAATCATATGCTTGGATTTCAATTGCTTTTTTGATTTTTCTTTGTGTGCGGAAGAATGTGTGGGTGATGAGTACCTTCGCATTAAGAACCAAGCTAATGTGAAGGTATTCATCACCCACACGTTCTCTGCACACAAAAAACACCAAAATAGCAGTTGAAACCTAAGCTTCTGAATCAAGCTTTGTTCAGCTTTCAACCACATCAGGATTTTGTTATAAATGATTCTCTTAAATTGTATGCAATGTTACACACTGATAGGCATTTTGGTGATGCGGCTTATATATGGAACCATGGTCTGTAAACATGAATGCTATCTTTAATAAAACCAGGTTTTCCAGAAATCCCATACACAGTGGTTAAGTGGGATTTGATGGTGCATTCTTGAAAGAGGTGCATGTGCTTACGAAACCTAGGATCTTGCACTGGATCCTTTGGGACCTCTGAGAGTTTCTTTTTTTTGTCTGTTGTTGTTGTTGGAGTAATTAGCTTGTTGCCTCCATCTGTTAATCTATACGTTTGGAAAACTAGTTGATCGGGTCAAGACATAATGTTGACTTACTGAGATGTATGCCCATTAACATTAGTAGCTGGAAGAGGTATTAGTAAACGACAGAGACAAACCAGCACCATGGATATATAGAACTGGCATCTTGATAAAGGATAGTTCTAGTCAGCTTGTCCAATTCTGTAGGGTAGTCAATTGTTATCTATAAACGTAGTTTCAAACTATGGCTCCAATTCTATGTACAAGTGTACAGTCGGATTAATAAGAATACTACTCTTTGTGTTGCTTTAAGGTTTCAGATTCCCAGGTCTTTCATCCCTTCCATTCTTCCACTTCTTTTTCCATGGCTCCTCCAACTGACACCAGTATTCCAAATAAAATAGATTGAAGATCATCTAATAGTTTTGAAAATGATGCTAGTCATATCACACTTACAGAATAGGTGGATGTATGTACAATGGAATTGAAGACAAGAAAGTGTTTGGGGAATAATTGCAGTGTAGAATGCATGAAACAAGACTATGGTAGTATGGTTGGATACTTGGATATTATGAGGCATCCAGATCTGATTCATATGACCACCAGTTCTTTGGGTTTCACTCGTTTAAATGTGTTTTTGCTTGTACTTCGTGATAAAGTCGAAATTTTCAGTTGAGTATTCTACTAGAAATTATGTTGAATTTGAAATGGTCTGACTTGCCTTTCTAGGGTTGGTTTATTTTGAGATTGCTAAAGTTGAAATATACACAGTAGTTAGATTCTCATGATTCAGATTTGGATGTCTGGAGAAAAACAAACACCATTCATTAAATCAGGCATTTAAATAGTCTTCATCTCAAATCCAAGGTCAGACCCATGGCTCAGACATTCATCCTGAACAACAACAATGATAGAATAAGTAGAACATGCAACTTAGAAGAAAGAATTGGTTACGAAGTAGTTCTTCAATAGTGTCAGTGTATTACTAGTGTGTCATAATATATCAAGGCTCAGGGTGCTAGAAAGCTATGTTCTTATGTGACAAAAAGGCTCTGACAGGACTAGGAGGTCATTGATGTCTACTATTGTTATTAACCAATTAAATCTTTCTAGATTCCTCCATACACTGTCATTTCTTCTCGGTTCTCACTCTTTCATTTGTTAGTTATTGTTCATTTGATGTACAGAATACTGCTCATTCATAGAATCCTAGTGCTTGAGTGATCGAAAGAAAGCTTAGAGTAGCTGTAAACAAATTTGAAGAATTCTTTTTCACTAAACAAATTGTGCTAAAAACAATAGTTAAGTGGTATAATCAAATTAGGAACAGTATGGGAGTTTGTCATACATCAACTTGTACGTTGAGTATTGTTGTTGTTGTTTCCTCCAAGGTTTTTGGTGCTAACGTTTCTGGTGCTGTTACTTTGAAGCTCTGAGTCAATGTGGAATTCATAAATGGGTGACTAATCGTTACATCATAATCCCCATGGAAGAGCGAAGTCTTGAAGTCGCCGTTCATGTCAACTTTTCCCTTCGAGCTCTTAGGTTTCCACTCATTGAGCAGCTTATCCACTACATCACCTGTTGGAAGGTTGTGGAAATTCCCATCTGTCAAACACATTCTCCAGCATCCACTTGGGCCCCTAGCAGCCCACATGAGAATCCCTTGCACCGCAGGGTGAGCATGCGCTTCCCTCAGGATCTGCTCCAAGTACTGTGCCTGAATTAAAAAGAAATGAAAAGTTGTCATTTCACTTTTCAGCTTTAATATCAAAATCTGTTTTTGAGATTCACTCCAAGTTATCACAAATGGTATACCTGATTTGGGTCTTCCCGTACATCGACTTCTGTGAGCCATATGGGAACTCGTGCTGCAGCAAGAGTATCAATTGCAGCTCTCATGTAAGGAATATTAGGTTCATCAAAATGACCCTCTAGTCCTATCCCTGTTGGGCCATTATTCCATTTAAAGGTTCTAATCTCTTGAAGTTTACGAAGATATTCAGATGGTGACGCCTTCGAATCATAACTCCTCTCTATTGTATTGTAGTCATTCAAGAACATGGTCGTTCTTCTGTCAAGATGGTGTGCTTGCTGGAAAAAAACTTGCGAAGCATTTGCTCCAAGCAAACTTTCAAAGAATGAGAAGTGTAAGTTTTCGTTAATAACATCCCAACCTACAAATTTCCTTGAGTATCTTGAGACAACAGATTGAACCCTCTGATCTGCTGCGGCTTTGAGCTCTGCAGGTGAAAGTGATTTTACCCACCAGGGTTGGTACTTCGCGTCATCCCATAAGATTGTGTGACCTCGCACAGCTATTCCATTTTGTCTTGCAAACTCCAACATGGCATCTGGGACAGAGTAGTTCTCTTTTCCACGCATGTTTTCAGTGGCATACCACTTCAGCTCATTCTCAAAAACTGTCACAGTGAACCTAGATGTGAACCAGCTCTGGTAGCCTCCGTTTGTTAGGATATCCTTTTGTATAGCTGTGCCAAACGGGAAGCTTGGTTTGTTATGCCTAGGCCTGAAGTGGATCTCTGCGCCGTCAAGAATTTCACCCTTTGAATTGGTTACATGAACTTTTACATCCCTCTTACGTGCCTGTATGGTTATATTAGAATCTCAATCGCAGGTAGTGATGAACAAAAAAGTACTACAATTTACAGTTTTGGGAATTTTGTTTTTATATTTTTTTCATACCTTAGCAATACTTTCAACTTGATGAGATCTCCATTCTTCTTCCGTGAATGGTTGTAAGGAGACACTATCTACCCATATGTCCACTTTTGTGTTGTTGCTCTGAAAGTAACATTAAATGTAAAGGAAACTTCTCATAGACTTGATTTGTTTTTTCTGTAATCATCTAATTCTTTATATATAACTTCGATGTTTGCAGTTCAATAATAATGGTGTGAATTATGCAGGGGTGGTAAACAAGCAGTACCTGAAAGTAGAGCTCAGCATAACCAGATGAATCAACAGTAAGGCCACCTTTCAGCATGGACCAGCAACCAGATTGAGCAATAGTGGCACCCGCATGTGTAAATCCGTCAGTTGTTTTAAAAACTGCCGCTACTGTTTCTTCTCCTTCACTCACTTGTATCCAAGCTGAAAGAACACCAGAAAAATTAGATTTTAGAATAAAAATTTGCAACTTCTCCCTGTCTCATGGTTGCACATTTTGCAGAAGCTTTTTTGAATTTTACCAGAAAATGTATAAAGCTTCCTCTTTTGCAGATAAAGCTTCTGTGAAAAAGTATCATGGGGTTGATTTCTACTGTGAGCTACGATGAAGCCGTTTCCACCCTTTGACATTTTATGCATTATGCCACTACTACCAAATGAAGACCATCCCGCCAAACCATGGCTGAACTCTGGATTAACAATAATCCCTCCGTCGTATTGCGGTCTCAAAGGTTCTTCTAAGCACTGAAAAAAAAATGAAGAAAGAATAAAGAAGGAATGTTTAGTTAGATTAAGCAGAAGAAATAACATAAGCTTACAAGTAGAGTGCAATATATTACCTCAATGGTTGCCGAGTAGTCATAAGATAAAGCATCTATTGTATAACCTGCAACCACCAAACCATTTTATTGAATGCATGATTTATGGTTCATCCACAAATTTTGATTGATCTACATGTTGTTATCATGCAAAACAAAAACAAGTTTTTGAATAACGTTAAAATTTTACCTGCAAATAGTAGATAACCACATAACAGCAAAACCCATGCTTTTACTTCAAAAACCTCCTTTGACATTCTCAAATTATTAGAAAAACAAGAAGAAGAACCTCGAAGATTCATGCACCACGTAAATATTTTACTTACAGTGAAAGGGTTATAGACAGTTCTGTTATGCAGAATGGGTGGTTAACTGTTGATATATATACATACTGAAACTGTAAGCATGGTAAGATTATACATTTAGAGTAATCTAATACAATTGTAGAATTGTATGCTTAAAAAAGCTTTGGAAAGGAACAAAATCTTTTCATAAAGAAGAAATTACCTTGCATTTGTAAATACTTCCTATGTTAATAACAGTAATTAAATATGTCAATTAAGCAGTTCCTTTTGTGGATTATATGGTGTATGAGTATTGCCTTATATATGTCAATTGGTTGAAAGCTGAATAATTTAATTTTACTAGATTGAACTTTGGGCTACTTATGGAAAGTTTGATGCAGTATTTAATTCCTTATGCGATAATTGAATTTGAAACATATGGAAGGAACATTATGTTGGCTTTTATAGGAAAAGTGTTAGCAAAATCATATCAATCATCAATCAATGATATTAAAAGGTAATGCAAAATAAACTCACCACAATTAACCGTGACCAAATTTTTTTTTTTGTTTGATGGGTGAATATTACCCTGTTTGATTCTGATTGATCGAGTCATTAAATTATTCTTTCTTATTGGTGTAGATAGACCTCTTGGACCTGGTGCGGAACGAAGCCTCACCTTAATACACAAAAACCAACTATATAAATAGTTTTCATCAGATCCGATACGTAGCACGAATTTTTTACTCGTTAAATATTAATGATGAAGCAAGCATTTGTTCTCTAGAGTAGTATGAATATAGTTCACAAATGGTTAAATTTTGTATAAATGAAAAAAAAAGTAATGTGTATGTGGCAGACTGTAAACTCTTGTGTAGAGCCAATCTTGAGTCTATAACAGTCCTGTGCGAATCTGATCACATGGCCTTTTATAAGGTCGAAACAAAAATCCCAATAATTTTATAATAACGATAAACAAAAATAAAACGAAAACTTTTTACTTCCATCTATTATCAAGAATGAGCAATCTTAATTAAATATATAGCTATTTATGATAATATTTGCGCATAAAAATACAATGATTGGTATAGCGTTAAGTTAAAGGTATAATTATTCGTTTTTTTATTTTCAAAAGTTGAACGAAAAATCTGGTTTTAAAAGTAAAAAGTTTTTATTATCTAAATGTAAAATATGCAAATTTAATTATTATGCAACTAGTAGTTCAATGGATTGAACCGGGTTTTAGGTTCGAGTCATAGAAAAAAAATGTCAAAAATGCAAAGGAGTTGGGATGGGATTAAAGGGTGGTGCGTGACCTCGTCCTAAAAAGGCCCTAGGAAAAGCCATGCCCTGGGTGGTCGCACCTCCCGTACCGGTTCTGCTCTTGTGCTTCTAGATGTAATGAGTTTATTCTTGGTTGTAAGAGAGGAGTCAAACAGACCATGACACTAAAAAACCTATCAGTTTAGTTGGGAGTATGTACAAAATTATATCTAAAGTTGTGCCTCCTAAACTCATCTTGGAACATTAAGGAGCATTTAAGAAAGAGAAGCAATTTCAGAATGGGATCCTAATTCCTTGGGAATTGCTTGATGCTAGAATGAAATCCAAACTTCATGGAGTTTCGTGCAAACTTAAGATTGAGAAAGCATTTGACAATGTAGGTTGGCATTGGCTTGACGATCTGTTGAAAGGGAGATGGTTTTGGTGACAAATGGAGGAATTGGGTATTCTGGTGCTTTTCTCAATCTTCCATGCTGGTAAATGACAGCTCAAGCAAGTTTAAACACCAAAAAGGTCTGAGACAAGGAGATTCCTAAGCCCAAATCCCTATTTATTTTGGTAGCAGAAGTCTTAACTAAATTATTTCAAAGAGCAAAATAATTTGAATATGATTTCATGGTTGAGGTTCATTTTGAAATTATATAGTGTGTCTCATTTGCAATTTGCAAATGACACACTAATATTCTTAAATGTCAAAGAGGAAAAGTTAGAGAACTTAATGATTATTTTGCAAGACAGGTCTAAGAGTAAATTTGGAGAAAAAAAATGTCATAAGTATTGGAGTTGAACACAAGATTCAAGACATTGCAAAAATTCTCAAGTGTACAATGGGAATGCTCCCTTTTAAATATTTGGGCACGCGTTGGCTCATCAGTGTTTGGGATTGTATCTAGAATACTAAATTTCACAAAATTTGACATACCAACTCATGTGGGTTTAACCGAGCATTCGTTATAAGAATTCAAATTCCTTCAACTATGTATAGGGAAAGGGTGTGCCTCCAAAATCTCAACTCTTTCCTTGATTAGTTGTACAAAATGTGGTCCCCATAATGGACAACTTGAACATGAGGGGTTGTTAAATCTCAACTTCAACATGTTGTTTTTGCAATAGTAATCAAGACGATGTAAATCATATATTATTTAACAGTTTCTTCTCAGAATAAATTTGGAATTACTTCATCCCCAAATCGGAATTTCCCTAGGTGCACAAACTCACATTGAAAAATTTGTTGAAAAACTGGAATACAAGTGGTTGTAAGAAGTTAGCAAAGGAAATCTGGGGCATAATTCATTTCACGATCATTTGGGCTTTGTGGGATGAAAGTAATAGTCGTGTGATGGCTAAAAGAAGTAGTAGAGAGGAAGACATGATCATAACTGAAGTTAAATAAATAAGTAAAATCAATATGGATCTGTGCAATCATAGTTTTGCTTAGCCAACTTCAGGGACTTGATCATAAATTGATATGTGGTGTTTGATAACTATATCATTAATTGTATTTGGGCTTGGGTCTTGGGCATTGATAGTTTTCTTTTTCTCTTTAATAAAATTATAATACTTTTTCGTCAAAAGATAAAGTTTTGTTTAGTATCCAAAGCAACGAAAAATTGTCTAATATTTTTTACAGAATATCTAGTTGAATTTAATGCAAAACGACAGAACATTTCTTGAAACATCAGTCTGTACTTCATTCTATTCGATTGGATATTATTTCTTTTTTTCATTTATAAATATTTTTCATTAAATAATCTTTTAAAATAACTGAATTTTGAGATTTGAGAGATTTTGTATCTTTTCGAACAATGTATTTTGACTTTTGGTTATGTGTTCGAAGTTTGTAGGTTTTTTTTAATACAACAAGTAAAATTTAATAAGATCGACCAAATATTTGCTTGTAGATATCTAATAGGTTTATTCTTAGTTGTAAGAGAGGAATCAAACAGACCACGACAGTAACAGACCTATCAGTTTAGTCGGGAGTATATACAAAATTATATCCAAAACGTTGGCTTGCCGATTTAAAGTTATGCCTCCTAAACCCATCTTGGAACATCAAGGAGCATTAACGAAAGAGAAGCAAATTCAAAATGGGATCCTGATTCCTTGGGAATTGCTTGATGCTAGACTGAAATCCAAACTTCATATAGTTTCTTGCAAACTTAAGATTGAGAAAGCATTTGAAAATGTAAGTTGGCATTGGTTTGATGATCTGTTGAAGGGAGATGGTTCTGGCGACAAATGGAGGAATTGGGTATTCTGGTGCTTTTCAACAACTCAATTTTCCATGCTGGTAAGCTCTACAAGTAAGTTTAAACACCAAAAAGGTCTGAGACATGGAGATTCCTAATCCCAAATCCATATTCATTTTGGTAGCAGAAGTCTTAACTAAATTACTTCAAAGAGCAAAATAATTTGAATATGATTTCAGGGTCTGAGGTTCATTTTGAGATTATATAGTGTGTCTCATTTGCAGTTTGCATATGACACACTGATATTCTTAAATGCCGGAGAGGAAAAGTTAAAGAACTTAGTGGTTATTTTGCAAGACAGGGCTAAAAGTCAATTTGGAGGAAAAAAATGTCATAAGTATTGGAGTTGAGCACAATATTCAAGACATTGCAAAAATTCTCAAGTGTACAATGGAAAATGCTCCCTTTTAAATATTCGGGCACGCTTGGCTCATCAGTGTTTGGGATTGCATACTAGATAAATTTCACAAAAAACTAGCAAAATGGAAGAGAAGATTTTTAACTAAACTTGGAAAAATTGAGCTCATTAACAGTGTTCTTGCTAGTCTATCCATTTAACTCATGTCACTAGTGCAAATGCTGGCTTATGTGGTCAAGATTTTCTTTGGGGAGCTACAACAGAGAAGAAGGAATTTTGATGGATAACTCTGGAGAAGTGTGCAATCCTAAAAAGTTAGGTAAAGTAGGAACAAGAAGCTTAAAGGGTTACTAACAAAACATTATTAGCCAAACGGAGTTAGAGATATACACAAGAGAAAGATACTTTGTGGAGGAAAATTATTCAATTTATAACTCACATTGAAAAATATGATCTATGTCCTAAAGAACACAAATTATCTCATAGGAGAGGCTTCTAAAAGGGCATTAAAAAAAAGAGCGGATTAGTGCACTGGAACTCGAGTATGAAATTTGGCCATGGAAAAGATGTCAAATTCTTGCAAGGAAATGCCGTTCGGTGTATTATTAAAAGTGCATTTAAATCTACCACTCTAAAAATGGCCAAAGTAGCAGATTTAGTGCATGATGGCAGATAGAGAATTCAACTCAATCACCAACCCTATTTTGTGGAAATAACTGAATTAAACAATATGTTGGATTTGCTGGGTGATCCACCTACTTTGAAAAACAAAGAAGACTCTATAAGTTATGCTATTGATTATAGCTATACTACAAGAAAGGGTTACAAGTGATTCATGCATGCAACATCAATATTCAGGTAGTACATGAAAAGGGGAGGGTATTAAGTACACCGTCAACTTTTGAGCTTCGAAACCTAATAAATAATGTTCATTGCGTGAAATTTAATCAGTGATAAAAGCAGACAAAGGATATTATTGGATAATTATATTTAAGATTATTGAATCACAAGGATGATTAACATACACCTTGCTTGTACTTTAATTATAAAGATAAAATCAATATAATGAGGAAAAGAAACAAAATCATGATACCTTAAAAAAATTAACGAGGAAAACTGCAAAACAAAAATAGTTTTGACATCTAA
This sequence comes from Papaver californicum, assembly GCA_023531435.1. Lineage (NCBI taxonomy): Eukaryota > Viridiplantae > Streptophyta > Magnoliopsida > Ranunculales > Papaveraceae > Papaver > Papaver californicum. Next base: position 1,993,282 of record JAJJMC010024047.1, on the reverse strand, counting down.
ATTCACAAAACTTGATATACTAACACATGTGGGTTTAACCGAGCATTCGTTATAACAATTCAAATTCCTTCAACTATGTATAGAGAAAGGGTGTGCATCCAAAATCTCAACTCTTTCCTTGATTATTTGTACAAAATGTGGTCCCTACAATGGACAACTTGAACATGAGGGGTTGTTAAATCTCAACTTAAACATGTTGTTTTTACAAAAGTAATCAAGACAATGTAAATCATATATTGTTTAACAGTTTCTTCTCAAAATAAATTTGGAATTACTTCATTCCCAAATCAGAATCTGCCTAGGTGCACAAACTCACATTGAAAAATCTGTTGAAAAACTGGAATGCAAGTGGTTGTAAGAAGTTAGCAAAGGAACTATGGGGCATACTTCCTTTCACAATCATTTAGGCTTTGTGGGATGAAAGTAATAGTCGTGTGATAGCTAAAAGAAGTAGTAGAGAGAAGGACATGATCATAATTGAAGTTAAAAAAAAATCCATAGGGATCTCTGCAATCATAGTTTTGCTTGGCCAACTCCAGGGACTTGATCGTAAATTATGATGTGGTGTTTGATAACTGTAAGGTTAATTGTATTTGCGCCTGGGTCTTGGCCATTGATTTTTTTCTTTTCCTTTTTTTCTCTTTGATGAAATTGTAACCTTTTTTAACCAACTGTGAGATACGCCTCTACTAGATCTCAAAAAAAAAAGTTCATCTGGTATCCAGAGCAACGAAAAAACTATCTAATATTTTTACAGAATATTTGGCTGAATATAATGCATAACGACAGAACATTTCTTGAAACATCAGCCTGATCTTCATTGGAATTCGATTGGATTTTTTTTCTTCCATAAATCTTTTTATTTAATAATCTTTCAAAACAACTGAGTTTTGAGATCTGAGAGATTTTTCGTTTCGAATAATGTATTTTGACTTTTAGTGATGTGTTTGAAGTTTGTAGGTGTATTTTTAATAAAATAAGTAAAATTTAATAAAATCGACCAAATATTTGCTCAAATATCCGATTATTTGATACGGGACTCGACTGGATGTATGGTAGTCTATGTTAGGCTCTGGTTAAAGATAGCCAATCTCGGTACATGGTCGAGAAGAATCTTATAATTTCGGCGAGATGAGATCTAGACGAGTTAGCAAGTCGAGGGACAATATTAACAGTTACATTGTAAATATCAAAATCGGTTCTAAAAGAATCGATTTTCTTTGGTTTGTGAAGTTGTGATTCATATTACCAACAGTGAGTTCAAGTAGTTTAAAATTCTCAAAGTTTTCATCAACTGCTTAATAAAATCATATAAAATTTGGATTTTTTCAAAACAAAAACTCCGAGGTTTGTTAAAAATCTCAGTTAGATATAACTGTCAAGATATTCCGGTTCCGACCGAGGTGAGACCCAAATCAGAGATTCAGTATGGATGACTATTTAGGGCATCCACAGTCACGCGATGATACCCATCGATCAAAGATCAAAAAATTTGATCTTTGATCCGTCTCAAAAACAACGGGGTATGATCAAGCAGGGCCTAGGATATCGCTTGAACGTAAGCGAATTATCAAGGTATCGCTTAAAAAGACGGACGAGAGACTAATAGTTCGCCTGGTACAAGTGAGATTCTGCTCTACCGCCTACAAAAAAAATACAGGCGAAATCCCAACATTTCGCCCAGTAACTAAGCGAAACATCAGTATTTCGCTGGTCGAAGCGAGGGACCAAGATGTCGTCTATGTATTGTGCGGAAAACTCGTGTGAAAATTGAGCCGGGCGAAATGCAGGGGTGCCGTTGGGACAGAAGCGAGGGGCCAAGATCTCGCCTGTGAGACGTGTGCATAACACGTGTGGTGAAATAGACGGGCGAGTAGTAGGAGTCTCGCTTGGTGTTAGGCGAGAGCCCAACCTCTCGCCCGTCTATTTCACCCGTAAACCCTAGCATTTTCTTCGTCTTCTCCTGTTGCCTGCCTTGTTCTTCCTCTTCTTCTAGCCGTTCAACATCCAAGCCCCCATTTTGGCAACTTAAAATCATTCAACGAGAACCCAAGGTCCCGTTTCAAAATTTCGTACTTCGCTCATACATTTTCCAAGCGAAATCAAGGTATATCTTCTACAAAAAAATTTGAATTAAATTGTTTTAGTTTGATATGAAATTTTGATGATTTTTTAGTTAGTTCGGTTGTAGATGTTGTTTGATTAATCATGTAATGACCATATTATAAATCGATTATACAATTGTGAAATTGGTGTTCTAATAATAAAATTGGGATTTTAATTAGGGTTTTTGTGCATGTTATCAATTAGGTTTAAAAATTTGTTTATATTTGTTAAATTGAACGTATAATAGATGAAGTTGTTGTTTAATTTTAGTGGGTTTGTGTTTAATTTTCGGTTGAATGTAGTATGTTGTGTAGAAATCAAAGGAATTAATTTTGATTTAATTTAAAAACCAATGTGTATGGAAGTATTCGTAATTGGGTAATTTGAATGAGATTGGATATAATTGGTGGGATTGTTTTGATAATGATGCATGTATTTTTCGAATGTTTGATGTATAATACTTGGTACAAATGTGTATGGAAATAGATAATTATATACATGTTTAGTTGGTGTTAAATTAATTTTAATTGTTTATGCATTGTGGTGAGTTACTCTTCATTTGACAATGTTCTATTCTTTGTTTGGCCAGATGTCTAGCAATGTTGTTTCCAGATGGGTTGGAAGAAAGAAGAAAACCAAAAAAGCTAAAATCGCAGAGGATTCTGAACCTGAATATATGGTCCCCGAGTCGGTAGATGTTCCGGGGTTGGAACACTATACCGTTATCGAAGATACGGAGGAACACGTTTCGACAAATATTACATATTCTTCCGACGCCAACTTCAGGTTTGCCCATCGTGGTTCTCTTAAATCAGTTCTACAGGTGTACCATAGTATTACTAAGGAGTCGTCTAGGGTCAAATATATAATAAAAATGGGAGGTTGGGGCAGATTACTATCCCTACCTGTAGTAGATTTATCCCACGCTCTTATGGATTATATTGTCGAGCGGTTTTGGGATACCACAAACACATTTCACTTTTCTTTTGGGGAGCTTGGGTTCACTCCCCTCGATTGGGTTATGTTGACCGGCCTTAGTATTGGTGTCGGGAGATCTGTTCCTTATGAGCCAGCTAAGTACACATTTGAATATGTCCGTGATAACATATTTCCTGAACTGAAAGATAATGCGGTATGCAAAAGAGAAGGTGTTCCGCAACAGTGGGTTTCAGATGCAATAACTCTCAAATTTTTGACCACCTATTTTGATAAAGATACTTTGCACGCGGTGAACGATGATAGTGGTCTTGCTGATAGAGTACCGAGGGCCTTCTATATGTATGTTCTGGGGATATTTTTTCCTAAATGCAAAAACCTACATTGATGCAGGATGGTTGGCTGCATTTGATAATCTAAATGAAGTTGATCAGTACGACTGGGGTGGTCCTGCATTTTCCAAATTGTATTCGGGTCTCGCCACAGCTTCTAGGGGCCAAAAATCAGTGTCTGGGCCGTTCCAAATTTTGGAGGTAATTTATTTAACGTTATTCATAATTCTTTTTCTTAAAATTTGGTTGCTATGTTGTTAAATCCAATGAATATATTTATGTTGTAGTTTTTGGGATACGAATATCTGGGGATCTGTCGTCCAAATAACCCTCCGGCTCAAAGTGAAAATGAATGATCTAGATGTCGTAGGTGGTTCTCCAGCCGGAAGAAGGGTGTTGACATAGTTCGGTCAAGGACTGAACTGAACCAGTTATCCGTAGAGTGCATGACGTGGCAACCATGGCTGAATGCAGTTAACTATCTACCAGAAGAAATCGACCGCAAAGCTATAGAACTCTTTGGAAAAAGGATTACATTCACCTGGCTTGGCACTGTGAGTTTTCAAGTACTCTGACCATACTGCGTTTTTTTTAAACTCGTACTGTTGTGAAATGCTTGGTATTTATTTATTGTCATTTTCTTGGATAAAGCATAATATATATCTCAGAGATCGTTGTTGGAGGCAGAACAACCCAACATGGGGTATTCCTGCGAACCCCCCTAGTACAACTTCCAACTTCGTCGACGACGAGATTGAGGACATGACAGCCAGATCTCAGGTCAATGCTAGTGAATATGTACGTGTCGTGGAGTACGATGTTTATTATGAATATTGGCGACATGTTATCAACCTTAACAAATATATCACGCAAGTTGATTGGGAGGTTGAAACGTATGGCTATGCTGGTGACCGTATCAAACACAACATCCCACGGCGTCGTGAACATGTACCCATTCCTCCCCCCCAACAACTACCATATGTAAGTTTTAACAAAGTCTTGAAAAATTGAATATGGATTACACTTATGCTTCAGTGGTTATTCTAATTTATTTTCATCCCAGGTGGCGGCTTATGATTTAGTTCAAGAGTTTGCTGATTTTACGCAAGAGTTGCGCGATTTTACCTTAGTTGAAACTAAGTATCGGATGGACTACTTGATTGCCAAAGAAGTTGAGTTCAACAACTTTCGTAGTCAGAAAGCCGCTGAAATTAACAACCTCCAAGATCAGAATACCTTGTTGACCAGGCAGCATACCCAATTTCGTCAAGAACAACCGCTTGGATTTTCCTCATATGCTATGACAACACCTCTGGGATCTTCATCAACAGTTCGACCAACGCAGAACGTCAGACCATCTTTCCCGCGGTTTATTCCACCAAGATCCAACTCCAATTAAAGAAAACATTTTTAAAAATTGGATTGTATTTTAAAATAACTTTTTTTTAATGATTTAGTGTTAAATTAAAAGCTCTGTTTTTTTTAACTTGGTCGTTTATGTCATTTGGTATTGTCACATCACATTGCAATTGTTAGTTGAACGACAAAATTACCAATTACTTTGTCATAACTATATTCCAAATTCTGACATTTTTTTCTTTAATTTTGACGCTGATTTTTGCATTGAAATGCTCACCGTGTATTGTCAAAAAAAGTATGATTGAACAAATTTTGCTACCGTTTTTTGACCGTTTTGTTACCGTTTTTAATTGTTACCGTTTATCAACGGTTATAATTTGTATTTGAGACCACTATAAATAAAATTTTTTAGCTATCATCCTCACTTCATTATTCCCATATTTTAGTTTTCAATGTCTGGTTAAGAAAATTTTACCCTTAATGCAAGCAATTTTACTCTAGAAGAGGATTTATCCATATGTCGAAACATAGTATTACATTATCCAGCAAGGGGTCAGGAACGTCGGATCAATGGTTGTATGACCATGGGATGGTTGGAACGTACACATGCGAAATTTTGTAAAGAAACCGGTAATCCCAACAACCGGAACAAAGTAGGCCTTTTCTGCCGATATGTGGAAATTACAAAGGAAGTACTAGAATTTTCTTCTTTAACTGCGAAGGTGAATGAAAGAAGAATTAGGAATGAAACTGATGATGAAGTTGTTGCCAGATCTCTGGAGGAATGGACCAGATGGAACATTCTGATTTCATGTACAAACCTCATTTCGACATCTTTAGGGTGATGGAAGAATACAATCATTTTGTGTTGATTATTCTACCAGGAAGTGAACAACGTCGTCCCCTTCTTCCTACAAGCCAATGCTTAAGGTTACATTATAAGTTTCCGTAAGTGTTTAAGTTTAATCTACTGATTTAAAATATTGTATTTACTTTAATGTATTTCCTTTTTAATGTATGCATTTTTAATTCAATGAAAGGATATTTTAAAAAATTAAGTATGTCTGACAATGTTCAAAGTTGGTTTTTCTGTGAAGTGGTGACCGTGTATTGTCAATTCCTTGCATTGGCTTGTCAACTTACAATAAATATCTCTGACAATGTTGAAAACTGATTTTTGAATTGAAATGTGGACGGTGTATTATCAATTCCTTGCATTGGGTTGTCAACTTACAATAAATATCTCTGACAATGTTGAAAACTGATTTTTGCATTGAAATGTCGATAGTGTATTGTCAATTCCTTTCTTTGCCTTGTCAAGTTACCAAAAATATCTCTGACAATTTTGAAAACTGATTTTTCCATTGAAATGTCGACGGTGTATTGTCAATTCCTTTCATTGCCTTGTCAACTTACAATTAATATCCCTGACAATGTGCAAAGCTGATTTTTCCATTGAAATATGGACCGGGTCTGGTCATATCAATATTCAAAATTGAATTTTCCTTTTCTATTATAAATTACCGCACTGGCTTCCCCATCAATACAAACCAAGAATATCATTATCTCTTACTCAAAATTTTGCAAAAACAAAAAAATGGCAAACTCTCAAAATAACATAGACCACTATGGTTCCTCTTCTAGTTTTCCTCATAATGTTTCTTTTACTTCTTCTTCTTCTGCTTTATTAGACGATAATGATAACAGTAGTTATTACTCATCAGATGAAAGTTCAGTTGCATTGAACTGTAATAACCTAGCAGTCAGTGCTGGTTTAATGGTTTCAAATATGAATGCTCCACATACACTTACACAAATACCAAGACAACGTGATGTAGGTGCCAAAGGTCTATGGAGAGATTATTTTTGCAGAAACCCGACGTTTCCACCCAATGTATTTCGTAGAAGATTCAGAGTGCGTCGAGAATTATTCAACTGTATTTTGGGTGATGTTGTGGCCGTAAATGGTTGTTTTGTTCAAAAAATAGATGCTTGTGGTGTTCTAGGATTAACCCCGCACTAAAAAATTACTGCAGCAATTCGAATGTTAGCTTACGGATGTGCGGCGGATGCAATCGATGAGTATTTACGTATTGGGGAAACTACAGTTTTGGAAGCAACTCGTAGATTTTGCAGGGTGATAGTCCAATTGTACGAGGCTGAATATTTGCGGACACCAACTCGGCGTGATGTTGAACTCCTTCTTGATGAGAACCAAAAAATGGGATTTCCAGGGATGCTTGATAGTGTTGATTATATGCATTGGAAATGGGACAAATGCCCTTCGCTGAATCAGGGGCTTATACCGCGTACAAGGGTAGCGAAAGTATTATCCTGGAGGCAGTGGTGTCGTATGATCTTTGGTTTTGGCATGCATTTTTTGGTATGTCGGGTTCAAACAATGATATCAATATGATGAACCGTTCGTATATCTTCAAAAAGCTTATCAATACCGGCAGTAAACTTTTCAGTCAATGGAAATCAATACAATATGGGGTATTATCTTGGGGATGGAATATATCCACAGACAGCAACTATTGTGACTACGATTAAACATCCAGATTCCCAAAAGAAACAGAAATTTTCAGCTATGCAGGAAGGTAGTCGAAAAGATGTAGAACGGGGGTTCGGGGTACTACAAAATCAATTTGCAATCATCAAACAACTCGCAAGAATGTGGAATCCGGACGTGTTAGCATATATAATGAAAACTGTCATTATTCTACATAATATGATAGTGGAGGATGAACGTATACCCGGTGATTGGACGCATGAGTATGAGCAACGCAGCCACGGCGCTCCAGTTGTTATTTCAAGGGACAACACTGCTCAACTTTCTAGAATGGTGAAGGACCAGCGCAGACGTGCAGTATTCGACAAACAAACTGGGTTCGTTTGAGAAATGACTTGATCGAACACATATGGTCATCTGTTGGGGAAGAGTGAACTTTTATATGTGCTTTGGGGGTAAATCTGTTGTTAGTGTACCCGCGATTAAAGCGAGAGCCATCTTATCTTTACTTATTAGTCGCGTTATATTTTAATTATTCTTTCGAGTCCATCTAGTATTTGAAGTAATTTTAAAAAATAATTCTAAATTTAATTTTAAATTTAAATTAGGAGACATTAAAAACATAAAAATTTATTGATTGAAAACTAAACTGAAAATTCTAAATAAATTCATCAAAATTCAAACTTAATATGACAATGGTAAATAATAATGGCCTCTATGATTGGTTTAATCTTTTCTTCAAATTTCTCCCTTCCTAAGTTCGATGTACTGTCTTGATACATCATCCATTTGGGAGATATCCATCGTCATTATACGAAATTCCTCTTTGCTTCTTGCTTAGCTTGTGTTGCTGCAAACTTTGCCTTTGAATAATCTAATTTTGCTCCAAACTCAGATTCTTTGTACTATCTTCATTTCTCTTTGTTCCGTATATTTGGCGTTGAAGTTTTGTTGCTCTCTATAAATATTTTTCATCATTTACTGTTGTTCAGTAAATTTTGCCTTCCCCTTTGTCTTCTGTCGTTTCGCCTCTTTTTTCCCCATCGGACGGATTAATGTGTTAGGGATATCTACAAGGTCTTCATAGGCACTGGGACCATCTAGGCTTAAGTCTGAGGAATCCTGTACGTCCAGAGATTCGTTGTCGTAATCAGACTCTGCTTGTGATGAATCGAAAACAGCTGTCGACCTTCGGGAATATTTAATATTATCTAACATAACTGTGTAGCAATCTTCATGCTTAAAACTTCGACCAGTTGCTTCATTGAAAAGCCTACGTACTTCTGCAATATGGTGTTTCAATTCAATTTTTTAAAGGATATACAATCATATAGATTAATGTAATAAGCATAATTAAATGAGTAGTTACCTTATTTTCGGGGGCCCATCCAGTATGATGTTCCCTTTCTACTTCATCCTCCTTTGCATACATAAGCGCCACAGCTTTACTTATAATTTAAAATCGTTTCTGAAGGGAGGTCCAAGTACGTGCTGGCATAGAAGGTATAGCTTCTTTCATCCGACATAGTATATGTGACCATAATTGTTCTTCACATTGATCGGTACCAATGCTACAATCTTGAGAAATTGACAAATGAATCGTACACATCGTAACATCTTCAAAAGACGAAAAATTTGGACCTCGTGGTTTTGATGGCGCCATAATTCTAATCGGTTTCCAAACTTATTAAATAAGAACGAACTTTAGAATTTTCAAATACACAATGAATGAGTTTAGTAAAATGCCATTGGTCTAGTATCCCATATATATAGAGTAAAAATATAGCCGTTATATACCCAACGGTAACATATCAACGGCAACATATTAACGATCAATTGATTTACGGACTCAGCGACGCCTTGCACTCTCGCCCAACTCCAAGCGACGCCGTGCACTCTCGCCCGTGTTCAGTAGTTTTGGGCGAAATGTCAGCTATTCGCTTATGTGTATGCGAGCTGCTGGGTTCTCGTTGCAGCAAGCGAAACATTAGTATCCCTCTTGAGTTGGCGAAATGTCTACTCTTCGCCCGTGTTTTTAAGCGAAATGTTGGTCTGTCGTTTGTTCACAAGCGAGACAATAGAGTTTTGCTCGACTATAACTTTTACTCGTCGATCAGCGATCACTTTTAATCCTGAACAGTGATTTTCGTCGATTAAATCATATATCTAATCGCACGGCTATGGGACGAATTCACCGATCATCGATCAAATTTAATCTTTGATCTGGGATTTAATTATGCCTGCAGTTGCTCTTAGTCGCATAGCAAAAGGACGCCCCCTTATAGCAGACAACTTTTAAAAACATTTGGTAGTTGCCTATATATAGTTTACTCATTCTCCTCGCGCCTCTGCTAGTCCCTCCATTTCTCCATCTTCCCCATTTTCCTCTTTTCTCTTGAAGCCAAACATGAGCGACCAAACAGACGGATCAGATCGACCATGGCAGTCTTACCATACAGTATACACAAATGCCAAAGCAGGTACTCAAACTTGCTCTAAATTTCCAAAATTTAGTCATTTACTGATTCATACTGCAAAAAATTGGATCAAAAATTGGTAACATTTGTGAGATTGAACTCATTATTTGATTTCCTAGACAATATTTTCTTATAACACTTAATGTGAGGGAAATATAATATAAATTTAGGTTTTATTGAGTTAGGGTTTCGTGCATAGAGTTCAGTGAATCAGTTTTTATGAGGTTGAAAGGGGTCAATGATTTGGTTTGACTGTTGACTTTGTATGTTTTCTTGTGTTTTAGGAATGGATGGGGTTGACAAGGAGAAGGTACAAAAGATAGTTTATGAAATGAGTAAAGGCTCCAAATATTTTGAGAACGAAGAACGCAAGGATGCATATATTGTTGGAGAAAATGAGTTTTAAACTAAATGTTTTTGGTCTTGGTGTGATTTGATCTTAGGACCTAAAGGTTCTATGGATGTTCCTCATTTCTTTTGAGTGAATGAAACTCTTTAGTTTAGTCCCACATTGGGTAATCTAGAGAAGGATGTCCACTATATAACTATTCTCATATGGATAGTATGTAAAACGTGGGTGGAATGGGGTGGGCAAACATTACATGGGCTAACTTATGTATTGGGCCTGCGTATGTGAAAGACATCAATCATGATCTATTATTTTTACCGAAAATATTTTTATAAGAAATCCGAAACCCTAAAGGTTTCTTTTTATGTTTATCTTGGGAAATCTTGATTTACAAGAAAGTTGAAATCCATCCCAGAAGCGGCTACTATCTTGTCTTCTTTTCACCATCTTCTCGCTTTGTTTTGCGCTTTTGAGTGTTTATTTCCCTTCCTTCCCTGTTGCTAAGTTCAATAGTGGGTAGTTTGTATTGTGCTAATACAAGCTATATCGGGCAGTCTTATCCTGGACACATCTTCGCACGTTGGGGTTTAGCATTGCTCTTCTCGAGTATACCCGTGAACTAATGTGTTAAGGAAAACTTGTTGAACCTGTGATTCTGCCCTTGTAGTTGTCCATGGTAGAGTTGTTTTCAATTCAGTTTTTATATATTATTCTGATACATCTAACGCTGATGTTCATTGTTGCAAGATTCCAACATATATAAAACAAAAAATAGAGAACATGCATGCTCAATGCGAAAAGCTCACTGAGATGGACATATCTCATTATCATATGGTACATGTGAACGTTTACATGTATTCTTGTGCTATATCTTGTTAAGATTGATGTATCCAATTTAGTAACTGTTAACTCTTTTTATCGACTGGTCATGGGCTGACATACATCTACTGTTTGTTTGATCAAGAAGTTAGTATGTTTCTCTTGGTATGAGATTTGGAAAGGGAAAACAACTCTATATGGATGATATTATGTTTGCTCATTTACTTATTTCCAGGTTGCCGATAAGAGAATGGTAGAGCTGGAAGCGGCACGGGACTTGTCCAGGACCTGGTTGCATATTGATATGGATGTTTTTTATGCAGTTGTTGAAACATTAGCAGATCCTTCATTGAAAGGCAAACCCATGGTTGTTGGTGGCATGTCCATGATTTCTACAGCTAATTATGAGGTGTGAATTGCTATTGTAATGTTTGAGTATGATAATAATTGTGAACTTGAACAAGTGGAGTTTCTTAATATTTTATGTTTTAGGTATCAATAGAGTTGAGTTGACGTTGGGATTTTACTGAAATTGTGTCCTACCAATTCTTGTTCTTTAGGCACGCAAGTTTGGAGTTCGTGCTGCAATGCCTGGTTTTATTGAACGTAAATTATGCCCATAGCTGGTGTTTGTTCCTGTGCATTTCACAAGATATAACTATTACAGTGATTTAACCAGAAAAGGTTAGATACTTTACTTCTAAGATACTTGTAGAATACGTTTTGGAGATCTTTCTCGTAATTTGATATATGGGATTCATTTTCTTAGTTTTCCAGAAATACGACCATAATTTCATCGCAGCTAGTCTGGATGAGGCGTACCTAGATATAACTGAAATCTGCAAAGAAAGGAGCATGAGTAGTGAAGAAGTATGCTTATATATCAATTAGCTATTTCCTAAGTAATATCTTGTTCTTCTCATATTGAAGACTGGTAAACATATAGCCAGGTTCTTTAACTCCCTTTTGTTGTTGTATTGGCTTAGTAAAGATTGCTAGCGAACTCAGAAAAGATATTTATGAGGGAACTGGTCTTACATGTAGCGGTGGAGTGGCACCTAATCTCTTGCTTGCCAAGGTTCCATGGTTATCCTTAACTACACTATGATTTGGGATATTAAGTACTTGTTTTCCTTCTGCAATAATAATATATACACTTCATGAATAGGGTAGAACGAATTCTTCCTTGAAATTAACTTACATCTGTCTTTGTAGGTCTGATCTGATATAAATAAGCCAAATGGACAGTTTGTTTTGCCTAATGATCAAACCGTTGTCAGGACAGTTATATCATCACTCCCTATTCGTAAGGTATTTTCTGATATACCCCTTAAATGAACTGATGCAACTCTACATAACAAGTTTGTAACTTTATCCAAAAAAATCTGAAATTTAGTGTGATCTTTTGATGAGTAATGCCTGTGGATATTTAGGGTAGCGTTGTTATGTTATAATCAAATACCCATGGAAAAGTTTGTTCAAAGACCAACTAAATAACTCATCTTACATGGTTCAAGTTCGAACTCTTGATTCGTACGTTGAAATGCAGATTGGGGGCATTGGTAAGGTCACAGAAAGTCTCTTGAGAGAAGTATTTGGAATCAAGACTTGTGATGAGATGTTGCTAAAAAGGGCGTTTCTTTATGCGTTATTTTCTTCTTCATCATCAGGTTAGGTTCCTCTTCTGTGTTGTTTCTTTCTATGGACATTTGACATGCTCAAAGGATGTAAGAAATATTTGGTTGGTTTCTAGATAGTCTACTATTTCTATCTCATCCTCTGCAAAATGGGACTGCTTGACTATTTGATGTAAAAAAAAACCTAGATGCATGTTCTAATCACAATATAAGAACATACAGATTAATGCGGAAGCAAAAGAAAGGGATTATAAATACCTCCAGCCATTGATCTTGAATCCTTGAGTTTGCCCTAATTTTGGTTGCTATGAACTTCGGTGCCAAACCCTCTTTCTCAATTGTAGATGGTGTATGTAGGATTGAGAATAGTTTTGGTGACCTTTTCTGTTCTGTTTTCTATCTTTCTGAAAAACTAACCCTTGCCATCATAGAGCAGTTACCGATAGATATAGAGATGGGTTTTCTGAAGGTGGGAGAAAGTAGTGGGGCTAATGGATCAATATGCCTTTTTCTCCTTTATTTCAGCCCAATGAGAAAAAGTCTAACATTTGATGCTTGAGGGAATATTGAAAGTGAACCTTAATTCATTGGGAACTATAACATGTTTGTGTTTGGTAATGTATGTCTATGGTAATACAAAGTTTGTGACTAGGTTCAGAGTTCTAGATTCCTTCTTTTTGCCTGGGTGCACATGCATCTTGCTTTTTGATTAGAAAGAAGAAAATGAAATTAAAATGAAATCTGGAACTTGGTAGCCGAACATAGGATTGCTTCTATGAACTCTTTATCCTTATATGAGGTCTCGTGATGTTCAGTTTTCATAGTCTGACTTATCTTTTGTTTAGTGCACCTGAAAATGTAAGTGATGGTCAGAAAGTGAATTGCATGTCTCTGATCTTCTTATGTTCCTAGTTTCTATATACCCATTTACATTGATTCTGATCAATATGTGATGCCAAACTGCGTAGGAGTTATTCTGTAATTTTCATTGTAGATTTTTTCCTATCTGCTGCGATGGGATTAGGAAAAACTGATGCTCCTGAAGGTAGGTTGCGAAAGAGTATGAGTAGTGAGAGAATATTTACAGCCACAGGCGACGAGGCAAAGCTTTATGAAAAATTAGGTAAGCAAGTCATTTCAGTCTACTAATATCTGCTCACTTAACTCAACTCCTTGCAGTTCTTTTTGCAAAAGAAGCTTGTTGTGTTCGCAAGTGCATACTCGGGATTCATGTTTGCCGCACCCATTAACTTGAATCAACATACTGTGATCAATGCTCTTTTGTTTCTGCAGCTAATATTTCAGAGACTTTATCAACTGAAATGCAAAAAGAAGGTCTCTATGGTCGCACATTGACGCTAAAATTGAAAACTGCTTCTTTTGAGGTGATAACCGATTATTAAAATCCTTATTGGCATAAAAAGTTAAAATTTTGTTGTATTATCTTCACAGTTATATAAAACTAGAATCGCCTCTATCCTAGTTTTAAACTGTAATATGTTGAATCGTTGCATGAAAGAATGAAAATAAAGTCTGTGTGTTCTTCACAACTTTAGAAAATATCTATCTCTTTCTTTTCTCTTCTTCCTCACGTAAGTTTGACAAAAATTGCCACAGGTTCGGAGTAGAGCTGTAACTTTGCCCAAGTTTATTTGCTCCAGTGAAGATATATTAAATCATGCTTCCAAGTTGCTTAAGGCTGAACTTCCTCTTTCACTGAGACTTATGGGTAAGTAGTAGGGATATATATGGACTTATGCTTTTTATATTATGATTTTCAATAAAGTACCAGCAGACTGATGTTTCTTCACGAGCCATAAACCATCCACTTCTTTGATAGTTGATACGTCTTCATACTTGTTAGTGGGCATATGCAGTTCCTGATTTTGGATGTCTTCGTCTTCTACTTACGTCTCACCTTAATGAGAGTCTATAGATTTATTTGTTATGTGTCAATGAGTTGATGCAAAACTGAATGTGTCCGTTAAAAATGAGAATGGTCTTATGCAGTTTCTGGCTTTGTATACAAATAATATTTAGAAACCTTTGCAGATAAACAAAAGGACTAGCATCTACAGGAAAACAATAAAATGATATCCTTTTCAGATTACAGTTGGTCAAAACTTGAGATGTATCAGTATTTGATACATATAATAACTCTAGTTATTGTGCTCTTTTAGCATAGTCTGAAGATTGCTGAGTAGATTTTGATTGATTTTGTTTTGGCAGGTCTACGCATGTCTCATTTCAGTGATTGTGAAGTTGGGCATGCTAATCCGTTGCAGAAGACACTGAAGAACTTTGTTATTACAGGAGATGCTTCTACGAAAGCCATGAGTAGTAACACTTCTATGAGAACAGACATGGGTGGCAACCAACTAATGTTTGACACAGAAGTCGATCACCGTATTGATGGTGGTGAGAAGATCAGTATCTCTGGTTCTGATTATACGTATGATGAGAATTCACTGAACTCTAATTCGTTGCATCACCTTGAACTCGATTACCAAAGAGATGGTGCTGCTAGTGACAAAGACACCCATCCAACCTTAAGAAATGATTGCCTATCCGAGGTGCACACATGTATAAAATTATCAAATATGTATTAATGAAATTGATGACTAACTTAGGGTTTTTCTATAAAGATACTTCAAGGTTTTGGTAACCAGTGAATATGTAGCTACTACCTTCAGTTAGATGTACTCGCATTGATTTCCTGTTTGGTTCATGTGTAGGTGGATATCACACAATCACGTGAAGATGGTGGTGTGGGAGCGTTGAGCGCTGTACAGGCCGAGTGCAAGGATTTAAACGGAAAGAACATAGAGGAAAGCCTCATGGAGAATCCTACGGTATTGTTGCCCATTCAAGAAGAACAGTTTTATTGGGTTGATGACTACAAGTGTTCCTTGTGTGGGTATGAATTGCCTCAAAGTTTTATTGAGGAAAGGCAAGAGCATTCTGATTATCATTTTGCGGAGATGCTTCAGAAAGAGGAGTCCCATCAGACCACGAGAAATGTTTTGCAGAGGTAGTTTCTTAATCCCTTCAATTTCAACTGTCACACATGGCTTTAAAGTGACTGTTCTGATTCATTTATAACCATCTGAGATCATTTTTGACATATTCATCATTCATCATATTTGTTTGATAGGTCTGGCCAGAAACCAAGTGGTAGTGGAGAGACCAAAAGCAAAAAGCGTAAAATGTCCGCAAAAGACAGCAAGTATATTCCTATTGATCTGTTCTTTTCTAAGACTAATCACAACTTTTGAATCATAACGTTTTTTTCTGCATCTGTATAGAACAACTGAAGCCCATTGTATTATATTGTATGTGTTTGTATGAAACCCTTTTTCACTTCTTCATATGTGTTTGTACACTAGACTTCTGTGAGATAGATATTCTGTAATTCGATTCAAAATGAATTGGAGACTCACTCTTGAAACATGAAATACTCTTTGTAACATCAATATTCAACCAGTTAATAAAATGTCTAGTTCAAAAATTGCAGTATAATAATTTATCTATTAATTTATATTCTCGGGGTGTGAAGGCTCAGGTGCTACTGCTATCAACACTGGGTCTTCTTGGCACATTTTAAATGTCTCTCTACTGGTATTACCCTGAAGTTTCTTTAACGCATGGTTCTTTTCACCCAAAATGTATGTGGTAGCTAAAATCTGTATGGAAGAACTTTAACAGTTCAAAATTTGGGTTAAAGCTCGGCCCAGATGATTCCGTAAAGCCAAGTTTACGAGACCTGTGCTGTGATATATCTGTATCCACTGCTTCCGAGCCAATACAATGCTGCATGTCTGAGTTTTGATCCGGCCATATGTTTGAATAATGATGGACAAGCCTCGCTATATGTTTAAGCAATGTCCATAGGTTACAACCATCAACCCCATTCAATTTTTCAGTGTTCCTCCAATTCCGTACGGCGGTCGGTTCTCTCTCCTTACCTGGGAGCTGCAAGTTTCTCCCCTTGCAATTCAGTAAAAACTTCCAGCCAGACAACTTTCGGCCACACCCACACATCACCCTGCAGTACACAATGCAGCAACCATAACAAAATATATTGTCGGCTTCGTAAAATCGACATAGGGCTGATCTAACTACTCCCTTGGGCTGAAATATCACCCACTCCCAAAACCCTAAAATCACAAAATGCGCTTATAAACAGTATAAATACCATCACTTTCCCCAAACTCGCCGACTTCCTTCATTTGCAGAGAGAGCCGAAAACCCAAGAACCCTATCGAAGATGAAGTTCAACCCAAGAGTATCGTCCTCAAGGAGGAAGAATCGTAAGGCTCATTTCACTGCTCCATCAAGTGTTCGCCGTGTTCTTATGTCTTCACCACTGTCATCTGAGCTTCGTAGCAAATACAACGTCAGATCAGTCCCTGTTCGTAAAGACGACGAGGTTCAAGTTGTTAGAGGAACATTCAAAGGCCGTGAAGGAAAGGTTATTCAAGTTTACCGTAAGAAGTGGGTTATTCATGTTGAGAGGATTACCAGAGAGAAAGTTAATGGATCTACTGTGAATGTTGGTGTTAATCCATCAAAGTGTGTGATTACTAAGCTCAGACTTGACAAAGATAGGAAATCACTGTTGGATCGTAAAGCTAAGGGAAGAGCTGCTGCTGATAAGGATAAGGGTACTAAGTTCACCACTGATGATATCATGCAGAATGTTGATTGATTGGGTTTTATTTCTCAATCTTTTCTCAGGTCATTATTACTGTTATCTTGTTTTTAGGGTTTCGAAATTTCCCTTTTGTTTTTGAAAGACAGATAGTGGGTACAATTTTGTTTTTGGTATAATGAATGATATGCTGTGCGGAATATAGTATGGGTAATGTTTTTAATGTTTTTCTAGGGATTTATTAATTATCTGGTTTTGTGTCTTCATATTTTCCAAATGAAACCATGGATTACGATACCTTTTTTGTTTATGAAATTGGGTATGTTGGTTAATGGTGTTACTGAAGCATTGGATAGATTTTTTGTTTGTGATGTGTGGTTCAGATGTTTGCTTCAAGTTCTTTTCTGTAGTATTATGACTGTGAACCAACTTGATTGATCATTTGTTAGTGTATTATAAAAAAAGTTTGTTGCATATGTATTCAATGTTGGTATTTCTGTGTATCTTAGTTTGTAGGTCATGCCAATAGGGATTGCTTTTTGTGGCTATGTAGTGGACTTAAAATCTGTGATTAGAATTTTAGAAATTGGGTAATTGCTTCCTATTGTTTTGTTTGATGGTTTTCCTCTTTAGTTCACAACTCTGGATGTTAAGACTTACTGCACATTAGCAGGAAAGACTTGTTAGACATAGTTTTGCTTCCCTTTGTATTGTATGTGTGTTACTATTTTTTATCAGAATCTAAGCTTGCATCCAACCTTTAAATACTAGACAGTTGTTTATCTTAGGTTTGGGGTACAGCCCAGTCTCCCTTGGTGCTAAATTCCGTCGAACAAACCCCACCACTGTTTACAACTCAAGATGTTAAGACTTACGACGGACGATGAACAACAATGTCCCTTGAGACCCATGTTAGATAGAGGGGAAGATGGTTCTTGTTAGACACTGTTTTCCTTCATTAAAATGTTGGATGTGTGTTAATTTTGTCTGAGTCTAGCTCTGCATCCAACCCTGAATAACTAGACAGTTGTTTATTTTTGGTTTGGA